>BHFT01000822.1:0-17923 GCA_004320025.1 Laticauda laticaudata | reverse complement strand
CCCCCCCCCCCCCAACAAGTGCTAATTAAGACCCTGCCCATTCCAGGGTGCAGGGTAAAAATTAAGCTAGGGTTGGGATGGGGGTGGTAGAGCTGCCCTACTACTTATCTTCAGACAGTTGCAGCCACACCCCGCATACCCCGACACCTGCCTTGCTGGACCATTTCTTCTGCAGCTGGCAAGTCTTTCCTGATGGCCTCTGTAGCCGATAACAGAGCTCCAGATTGATCTGGGGCTTTGTTATCGGCTGCGGAGGCCTTCAGGAAAGCTTTGCCAGCTGCAGAAGAAGTTCCATGGGCGACGTGCAAATGAGGAGTCCATGGACGACATTCCTCCAAAATAAAACCTGGTGCCTTTTTTTTGGTGGCAAAAAACCCCCACATGGTATTATTTTCAGAGAAACATGGTAGTATACCTTCAAGTGAAATAATGAGATTTGCTACATATACCAAGTTATTCAGCACAATAAACACTTAAGTGGACTGGGAAATGCTGTGAAAAGATTAGGCACATACTCTTTTTAAAAAAATATATAAAATATTGGTATAATCATTGATGGACAGTGAAATGAGCCTTCAGTCTTCAGAAACAGTGGTGCAACTCGAAAAATTAGAATATCATGCAAAAGTTCATTTATTTCAGTAATGCAACTTAAAAGGTGAATCGAAAATATGAGATTGATTCATTTACATGCAAAGCAAGATAGTTCAAGCTGTGATGTGTCATAATTGAGATGATTATGGCTTACAGCTCATGAAAACCTGAAAACCCCAAATCGCAACAATCTTCAGAAAAGGTAGAATATGTGGAAAAGCGTTCAAATATTCCACGGCTCCACTATCATAAGTGTCCCACCTGTAGTCAGCTAATTAAGCCATACATCGCATTAAGGTTCCTATGGCCTTAAGTGGTCTCTCAAATCTTGGTTCAGGGACCAATCACAACCTCTGGGAAAGACTGCAGAGCCTGGACCAGTTGTGCAGAAAACCTCATGCTTGACACCTCCATAGGAGGAAAGCCTTCAAAAGGTATTGCAAAGAAGTTGGATGTTCCCAATAGTCTGTATCCAAGCACATTAATTAGAAAGTTATGTAGAAGGAAAAAGTTGTGGAGAAAAGGCTGCACACGCAGCAGTGATGCATGCAGCCAGATGACTGCAGCTGGAGAGGCTTGTCAGAGAAAGGCCATTCAAAATGTGGGGACTTTCACAAGGAGCTGGACTGAGGCTGGGAGGTTCAGTGATGAGAGCCACCACACACAGATGGATCCCTTGACATGGCTTCAAATGTCATTATTCCTCTTGTCATGGCTGCTCCTGAAACAACAACAAGTAGTAGAAGCCTCTTACCTGGGCTAATAAGAAATCAAAGACGCTGGTCTGTACTGCTCAGTGGTCCAAGTCCTCTTTTTGGTGGAGGCAACTTTTTGCCATTCATTGGAAACCAAGGACCGCAGAAGTCTGGAGAGAATGAGAAGACAATACTTGCCAAGATGGTGTGAAGTTTCCACAGTCTGTGTTGATTTGGCGTAGCTCATGGTATCTGCTTGGTCGTGGTGTCGACTGTGCTTACATAAGTCTGGGTCAATGGCACGCGGTACTACCATGGAGATTTTTGGAGGCAATCTCATTTGATCAGCAGGATTGCCCTGTCTCAACACTGCCAAAACGCACCCAACCTGTTCAATAACCATTGGGGATTACTGTCATTGATTGGCCAGCTAAAAACGCCGCCTTGACCTGAACATCCTTAGAGAATCTGATGGGGCATTTGCCACGGAGAAAGCATAGAGAATATTAATAGCCCGACAATTGCCGAAGAGCTTGCAGGACCACTATTGAGCTCCTGGTCTTGCCATTACATTCTCAGCGAGTGCCACAGAGCGATAGCTTCCATCCCCAGGCCCACATTTGATGGGCAATATTGCTGTGCAAAAGCTGCATCCAAACTAAGTTCCTGCAGTACCATGGCATAGCTTATACTTTTCAGAGTGCCGATCATTGTTCTACGGTACAAACTCCTTGTTTACCTTGATTGCAATGTAAATTTATCTGAGAATTGTGGATTTGGGATTTCATGAGCTTGCTAATCTATATCATCTCCAATTATGACAAATCAGCAACTTGAACACCTTAACTCGCTCTGGCGATTTGCATTGGTAATGAGCTCTATCTCACTAATATTAGGTTCACCTTTTAAGTTGCATTACTGAAATAAATAAACTTTTGCACGATATTCTAATTTTTTGAGTTTCACCTGTATAGGTAATCCTTGATTTATGAATGCAATACAATGTGCAATTTCAGTCTTACACTCTGATGGTTGCACAGTGGGTCACCATACAAATGCAGCAATCATTAAGTGAACATTATGGTTGTAAAGTGAACTCATTGTTCATTATAGGGTGATTTTTGCTGGAAACTGGAAGCAATAGGAGGAGGAGGAAGTATTGTGTATGTTTGTTGTCCTGGTTAATTATACTATGAAGTAAAAAAGATGGGGTAAAAAATCTAATAAATTAATGCTGGTTAATGCTGCAAAAATATCAATTTCAATCACATAAATGTGGATTGCTGCAAATGGCATAAAAGCAGACAAGTCATCCCCATTTGTAAGTTGAGGACTACCAGTGATAGGTTTAGAACATGTTATTTGAGAAAAAGAAATCTTGAGTTTTAATTTGCTGCAATAGAGAACAAATATATTTCTCTTTTCCAATTAGACTCAAAAGTCTTCAACATAATCACATATTTTTGACAGGTAATCAAAAACCTTCCCATATAAAGGCCATTGCAGCTATTCTTCAGGAAAAAATAACAATGTACAGAGAAATTACTAAGGAAGACCGGGAAAGGTAATTTCAAGGGATTTTATATCTTTAAAAAGTTCTGTTTATTTGTGCTGGGGGTAATGCATGGTTTCTGGATTATTAAAATGATGCAGTATTGTTAATAGCTTAATATCATTGGTTTTAGGTGCAATAATAACAATTGAATTATTTTGAGTTCAGTTATCTTATTTGAAGAATAAGAAATGAATGTTCTGAAATTCATTTTCTGAATCTAAATTGGTAGATTAGTACTGGGTTTTCATCTAGAAGCTGAGCAACGTCTATGATTAATTTCATGTGAAGCATATTTCAATAAACTATCTGCTCATGGAAAAAAAGTTCACCTCTTTTTGTTGCCTTAGAGAAGAAGAAAGAAATTTCTTTTCATCATGTTAAACCACAGTTCAGCATGGTAACTCAGAATAGTTAATGAGCTGGTTAATACAAATCACAAGCCAGCAGTCCCAAATCTGGGCTTTTTCTACATTTATAAACTCCTGAGTCTCAAGTAATGCTATGTTAAATGGAGTATTCTGCAGTTCTGCTCCACAAGTTGGGAAGGCCAGGTTCATGTGTCATGTTCTCCTACTTTGATTTAATTGGATCATCAAAGCTTAAAGCTGCAAATCAAGTCATAGAGTCAATCGGGAATGTTTTTAAGAATCATTGCCTGTTCTTGCAAATGGATGAGAGCATTAAGCAAACAGGAACATTAAGTCATAGACCTATATTAATAATGGAGCCATAAAATAATTAATTTTTGGTAATATTTCAGTTATTTACAGCTAATGAAAAATAAATGTACTTACTGTCATTCATACCTTATTGTTCACTATTCTTATTTTTCAGACTGCTCTGTGAAGCTGCTTTGGGCATTGTGAATGAAATGCTAGGTCCTAGATCACAGAAACGAGAATGGGAAGCAAGATGTATTTAAATCTTTTAAAAGGAACTACATGCCTTATAGTTTTATGTCTCAAGTAAAATAGAATATTGTTTTAACTGGTTTTTTTAAATATTTTTGTTGCAGGTTAAAAAAACCAAATTGTGGTTCAAAAATTGATTTTATAAAAAATTACAGATTTTTTAAAATGCTACTATTTTATACTATAAGTGCTCATATTATTCCCTGTACATATATTTTAAAGAAGACATGACCAAGTTTTTAATTTGCCTCGGTCACATGAAATGAAGAGGATTTGTCTTAGACCGCATATCAAATATCAAATATAGCTAATGTGTATAACTACTGCTAAAATTACTTCATAATGTTAAATTTCTGTAGGAGATAATCAGGCTGAGCCCAAGGGGGAGGGGCCAAGTGCACCATAAGTCTCTTGTTCTTTCGCACCCATAAAGTCCGCCCCTCCTTGAATTCCATAAGCTTTTATCCATTTTACTTCGACCATTAACAATTCAGATTTTAACAGATTATTCGCATGTAATAAATATGTATTCATTTGAACCACTCTGACTCCTGATTTCTTATGTTTGACAGTTTATGATTTTGTGGGACAGCATTACTTGCTGTTCAGGGTATCATGCAGCCCACAGGTTGGACACTCCTGCTTTAAAGAAATCTGTGCTTTGAATAGTCGGAACTTTTCTCATTAAAATTTA
Organism: Laticauda laticaudata; assembly: GCA_004320025.1. Classification (NCBI taxonomy): domain Eukaryota; kingdom Metazoa; phylum Chordata; class Lepidosauria; order Squamata; family Elapidae; genus Laticauda; species Laticauda laticaudata. Next base: position 13,474 of record BHFT01000822.1, on the reverse strand, counting down.
TTTTTTAAGAATCAGAAAGCACATATTTTCAATTACTAATACTTAGCTAAAGGATTGTATATATTAAACATTGAGTAATTGTGGCTGCTGATAGGATCAGTGATAGTAGACATTTTTATTCCAATAATTGATGCTAATGAATAAATTAAACTTTATAACTTTGTAGCATTTTGGATTCTTTTTCAAAACAGTGCTTTAAATTGTGTGGGAAGGGGAAAATGGAATTTTTCTACAACTCTTTAAAGGAGTCCTTCTAGGATCAAGGGGAAATTGCATCATCATGAGAAAAGACATAGCTGCTTTGAAGAGTCATAGATAAGTGTTACATTTGTATGTGTTTTAGAAAACCTTTCCCTGATTGTTTATATAGCATTAAATAAAAGATACATGCTATCTATAAGGAATATTATTGAAAGAAGACACTCTATAGTTGTTCATGCATATTTCTATAAGGATCTCTAGAATAATAACAATAATAGATAATTTTATATAAGATTGCTTTTTGTGTGATAATCTCTGAGGGTGAAATAGGTTGGACTTGGAAACATGGAGAAGAAAAGGGGTGCCTGACTGCCTGGGTCATCAGAAATAGGGAAGAACACCGTATTTCAATTCTATCTTACACATGTATCCATACAGGTAGTGATGGGATTCAAAAACTTTTACCACCAGTTCAGTGGATGTGGTTTGGTGGGTGCACTCCTTGTGCATACTTTGCATGCACCCGCGCACCAAATGCCATTTTGCACAGGCACAGAGGTGTTCCAATTCACCTCCTGCAAGCCTGCACTCTCCCGGTCGCTTCAGCAGCTACTGCGTGGCACAAAGCAGCCGCGCTTCAAAAGCAGAAGTTAAAGGTGAGTATGGGAGCCCGGGTAGATGGGCAGCAGAGTGGTGGAGATAACTGGTTCGTTGTCTGCTGCTCATCACTGCTCCTGGCTCAGCCGAACCGGTAGAATACTACCATTGCATACAGTTTTATATAAATACTAGAGCAACCTAACTCATTCTGCTGCCATTCATATTTATCTTCTGCTGCAATAGTGCTGGGAGCATTCTAGCCTACTATGATCCTGTTCCTCATCTGCCCTCCGCTGAAGTTTATTCAAGCTTTATTTAAAATTAGTTTAGGAAGGCTTGTAGGCTTAACAGATTTTGCAAAGATAAATGTCAGGATTCCAGAAATTGTTCGGTTTAATCAGTAACTATGAGACAGGCATATTCTCAAAGTACTTTATTAAAACAAAAAACCTCGCATGTCTGAGATTTTGAAAACTAAAATTTCCTCCCAGACCTACCACAATACTCAATCAACACCCACCCATTTTCTCCCACATCATCAATCACATGAACCAATCACCCTTCAACTATAATTCTTGCTGTGCCATAAAGAATGACCTTGATAGTCTTACATATCTGTTATGTCAACTAAAAATTACTCATTCCAACAACTTCCTCTTCCATCCTTTGTATCAGTGTGGCAGCTTTTAATAGGGATTCCAAAGCTGACAATAAATTGTTCTAGAATCTAATCCTGTTACAAACTGGCAGCACATTTCCCACAGTCATAATTTTGTAACCATTGAGCTATCAATTTGACCCTTTGATCTTTTGTTACTAATAATCAGAATTTGGGAGACTGGGTAATGTGACTGATTCATTATTATTTTTTAAAACTTTTTTTGTGGTAGTTGTTAAGGGAATTGCCATGGACATTTAAGTGAAACTGAAAAACATGGTCACTAAGTAAGCCAATTATTCATAATGGGTGTGGTTCAGCCAGTCATAAGTTGAAAGTTATATGTATTTTGCAAGATTAAACCTATTCAGTTTGCTTGTACTGTTTTCTTCTATAACTTAATTTCTATGGTTTAAAGAACAGTGATTCAGCTTGACCAGTTCAGAGTACAGCTGGAATGGTTATTTCCCTTGATTTGTAAATGATACTTCTAAGTATGTGCAATTCTTGTCATCTTCACCCCCTTTTTGTGTGTGTGTGTGAGATCAAGAGTATTTCAAAAATCCATGGAGACAACTACACTCTAAACCAAACACCCTGAATTGTTCTTCCCATTGTTTGCAATATGCCTATCTCTTCCTTTTTCTTTTTGTTGCCTGGAATGACTAATGGAGACCATTCTGCTCTAAAAAATGTCTATTGTTCATGCTATCAAGAAGAAGCATTGTCTGCAGATTTATAGGACCATTTCCTTTCTGAGCACAACTGCGTGGAAAAAAATCTTAGCCTTTTTTGTTAGTCTATTGCTGACAGTGATTGGAAACTTATGCTACAAAAATGCCACTGTTTAGTGCTTTAAAAAGCATCCTTATATAAGTAGTCCTTGACTTGTGACCACAACTAGGATTGAAACATCTGCTAAGCTATATGTGAGGCATGTGACTATGCTGATTTTATGTACTTTTTTTGCTGTAGCCATTAAATGAATCACTGCAGTTAAGTAAAACCTGTTGACTTTGTTATCAAGGGAAGGTTAACTGATAGCAATCTGATAACCTCAAGACACTGCCACCATAACAAAAGTAAGCTGGTTATGATCATATGACTGTGGGGACTTTATGATGATTATAAATTTGAGGATTGGTCATAAGTCACTTTTTCATAACTTCAAATATTAAATTGAAGACTACCTTTAATTATAAGTAGAACATTATAGATACTGGCAAAAAAAGCTAGATCAAAAATAGCCAAATAAGCAAAGGTAAATTTTGGAGCCTACTCTGTGGGATGGATCAGTGGGGAGTTCAAATTTTTTTACTACCGGATCTGTGGACATGGCTTGGTGGGCGTGGCAAGGAAAGGATACTGTAAAATTTCCAGTTGGAGGTGGGATTTGCTGGTTCTCCGAACTAAAAATGTCTGCTACCGATCATCCAGAAATGGTCAGAACCTGCTGAATACCACTCTGGGATGGATATAATGTCTTTGCCACTGTATCCACTTGAAGTGGATTTAGGTCATTGGAATTTTGTCTGATTTAGAATTCTTACTCATTGCAATATTTCATGGGTAAAATCATTTGCATTAACTCTAATTCAGCTGCTGTACTTTTTCAATATAAGCCGTGGTCCATCCAACTGCTTTTCTTTGGATGCATTTCATTAGTGAAACCAGAAAATGTCAAAAGAGTTGATGTACAGTTCTTCTGTACATGAATATTATTAATATTTAGTCAAGAAATTATGCAGGTTACTTTCTCTGAAAAGAGGTCACTTCCAGGCTGGCTGTGAAATTATTTCTTCAATCCTATAGCCCAAAACTTGGTGGTGATTCTCACCAATATTCCTTTTTAGGATAAAATATTAGAATTATTTCTCACTGGGAAAATTATGGCATCTGTTAAAAAAGCTGAGACTTTGTATGGTTTTGATCATTCTCTTTTTAATATGGCCATTAACCCTTCACTAACAACAATGCAGATAACACTAACAATAACACTTAGACTTATATACTGCTTCATAGCTCTTTACAGCTGTCATGCCCCCATCATAGAGTCTGAATCTGAGGGGGAAGATGAACAGTTGACAGAGCAGAAGAGTGGATCCATTGGCTGTGGAGGAAACTAGAGAAGGGCAAAGTCAGGATGAGCAGAGCATGGAAGAGGTAGAACAAGGGAGAAGGGACTCAGATGAAGACCAAGTCCCATCCCCTCCTTATCCTAGGGTGCACAAGGAAGAGAGCAACATGGGTGGCATGGCTTACAACAGGGGTGTCAAACTCATTTCCACCAAGGGCCATGTCAGCATAATGGTTGCCCTCAAAGGGCCACATGTAACTGTACGACAGTATAAATGTAATCAAATGTAACTACTCCTAAATATTAATTAACTCTGAATTTATTATTTATTTAAATCACAAATATTACATATGCATTTGCATAAATGTAAAAAAAGGTGGCTAGTAGCTCTGTTAATATAACATAAAAAATTTACTTTGTCAAGTTAAGAAACCCACATTGCTCATCAATCGATGATCAATCTATCCAAGTAAATAATAGAAGAACATCATCCAACATCAGTTATGATAATAACTGTTCAAATCCTTTTTGTCACAGCTAGAAGGGGCAGAATAACAGAATAAGTACAACATTTGTGAGCTGTTAAGAATATATGTGACAGATGTAGCATTTCACAAAAACAAATGGCTGCACATAGCCTTGCAGATTTGTCTGCATAAACATATAAACCTATAAACACTAAATGCATTACTACACATATAAAAATAAACTCAAAATAACAAAAATCAGGTGTCTCAATTCACAACTATATTGTCTCAAGTTTTTAGGTGACTCTCCTCCATCATAATCCATTGATCATGTTCTAAAAATAACAAAATGTCAGCACAATCATTAAATTGCACAGTTTAGCTACTCTTCTTCTTGATTGAAATACATTTTATATATATTAATTAGATTTTTAAAAATGCTTACTTATACATTTTCTGGCTGGATCTTTGACACCGTTTTTCCGTAGCCAGTGTGTCAATGTCTGGTTTTAGGTCTTGTGCTGAAGCAATCCGTAAAACAGCGTGGAGGTTCTTATCAGTGATACATGATCTATGCTGGTTTTGTTTAGATTCATTATTGAAAACATCTGTTCATACAGATATGTGCTCCCAAACATAGACAGAACACCGGCTGCATAGCATCAAAGCTGTCACATTGAACCAGGGGGTATTTTACGGTAAAAGTCCTGGATCGCAACATCCTTGAACTTTGCTTTCAGGCTACGATTGCTTTGAAGCTCGATGAACTCCATCTGAAGGTGCTGGGGTGCAGTGCAGGCATCGGTGGTGAAAGGATCAGCAAAGATGGCAAAGTCTTGAGTGCTGCGCTTTAAAGTCAGAAAAGCACCGATCAAACTCATTTATTAATCGGCTCACTTTGGTAGCCAACTGAGCACATGAAAAACACTGGGAAATGAGGCCGAAATGCTTTGACAAACAGGAAAGTGAGCAAGATTGTCCTGTTTGACCTGGCACATCCACAGATCAAGTTTACGCTGGAAAGCCGTCATCATGTCGGACATCTGAATAAAGACTTGTCTATGTCTCTGCAGCTTCTGATTCAGTTGGGTGAGATGCTCGGTTATGTCACATAACATAGCAAAGTCACACAGCCAGTTGGGATCTGACAGTTCAGACATGAATTTTCCTTTACTTAGCATGAAAAAAGCAATATCTTCCCTAAAAAATTGTTTGAGGATTTTACTCCTACTCAGCCACCATACTTCTGTATGGTATGGCACGTCTCCATGCTCTGAACCCATCTCCTGCAAGAACAGCTGGAACTGATAGTGATTCAGGCCACACGCTCGAATGAAATTCACAGTTTTCATGACTGTGGTCACTACATGATCCATCCCCAGCACCTTCCCACACAATGTTTTTTGATGAATGATGCAATGATACGTTACCAGAGGCGTCTGACAATTACTTTTCAGCATTTTGTCTTTTATTACTCCAACCAAGCCCGCTTTTCCTCCACACGTTATGGGTGTACTGTCTGTAGTTAATCCCACCAACTTTTCCCAAGGCAATGCATTTTTACTCATGGACTTCACCATATCAAAAATGTCCTGTCCTGTTGTGGTTCCATGCATGGCAGCTACATCCAACAGCTCCTCAGTGATGGAGAGGTCCGACTTCATGCCTCAAATAAAAATGAATAGATGCTTTGTATCCGTGTTGTCTGTGCTTTCATCAAGAGCTAATGAAAAAGCTATGTAGCTACGTGTCTCTTGGGTCAGCTGCGTCGACATGTTTCCTGCTAGTTCTTTAACTCGGTCCACAGTGGTGTTCCTTGATAAACTGACATTTTTAAAAGTCTGTATCTGGTTGGGGCACACCTGCTCACAGACCTTCAGCATGCACTGCTTCAAAAACACGCCCTCTGAAAAACACTTTGAAGCTCGGGCGATTTCTTCTGCAATGATGAAGCTAGCTTTCACTGCCACAGTGTTTTTGGTTGTGGCTTTCGTGAACATATTTTACTGCAATTGTAGTTTGCTTTTTAATTCTTTGACAATCGGTCATTTTTCTGAAAGGCTAACTTTAGCATACTTAGCTCCGTGTTTGGTTTCAAAATGCCAACGTAGATTGTACTCTTTGACAACCAATAATGCCTCGTAACATAAAAGACATACCGGTTTCTCTCCTTGAAGCACAAACATGTATTTACCTTCCCATCTTTCTTGAAACATCCTTCCATCTGCATCAACTTTCCTCTTCCTGGACATTTTGGGATCATTTGTAATTCCACATAATTCAACTTGCAGAAAATAACATTGATGTGGATACACTGCAACCTAGTGGTGGGATGTCAACAATTCATTGGTAACATAATTGGTATGCATTCTGGGAAATGTAGTTTGTGGTCAATGCTCTTTTTTGCTTTATTTATTTAAAAACAATCGGAACTTTGTAGCTCTCGCGGGCCACATAAAATGACGTGGCGGGCCACATTTGGCCCGTGGGCCTTGAGTTTGACACTTGTGGCTTACAAGGAAGAAAAGAGCCCCGATTCCCTTTACAAGGCACACCTAGGGATGGAGTTTAAAGTAGAGGTAGTTGGGAGGGGCATTTGCTGGGAACAAACGCTGAATTAATCTAGTGTTGAGAGGTGTGGTCTGCATTGCTGGCATTCCTCCTGTGATTGAATTATTGCCATGCTTCTATGTGCTTATCTTGCCTTGCTGGAATTATGATTTTTCTTGGACTCATTATTTTGCCCTGCTTGATGAGTCAGCCTGCTTACAGCGTTTGGACTGGAGTATTTTCAGCCAGAAACTACTGCAGGTTTGTGGGAGAGCTTTCCTCCAGACTGGAGAGTAAACGGGATGTTGGGGGTAAGTTGGGGCAAATAAAACATCTGTTCTCTGGCTGTGTTGCCTTTGTGCCACCCCCTGGGTCATCCCAACAGCCTTCTAAGCAAAGTCAGCATATTGCCCCCAACAATCTGTGTCCCCATTTTGCCAATCTCGGAAGGATGGAAGGCTAAGTTGACCTTAAGCCAGTCAAGATCGAACTGATGGCAGTGAGCAGTGTCTGCAATGTTGCATTCTAACCACTGCACCATCCTGTCTAAGGTAGTCATGTTCTTTTTACAACAAGGGTAAGAATGAGTAACATTTTCTGTGGAAACATCACCCAAAATTAATAAACTCATTACAACTTGGTAGAGCTATTGTACCTGCACAACAGCTCATAGAAGGCTGGAAATGCATAGCATGAAGACATTCATATTCAAAGAATAACTTGGCAAATAAAAACTAAGTAGTTTTATGACTTATAATTGGGACTAGAATTTCCGTTGCTAAGAATGGTGGTTGTTAAGTGAGTTCTGTCTGATCTTATAATCTTTTTTTTATTGTTGAAACTAATCATTGCAGTTAAGTGAATCATACATTTGTGAAGTGGATCCCTTCACCCATTGGCTTTGCTTATCAGAAGCTGCCTGGGAAGGTTGCAAATGATGATCAGATGACTCTGGGATGCTGCAAATGTTATAAGTACCAGTAGCCAAGTGCCCAAATTAAAACAGTGCCAAGAGACTCAAGCCAGCCATGCCCCTTTAAGAAAACCAATGAGACCAACTGAAAGGAAAATTCAGAGCAGCCCTTACAACAGAGCTGACAACAGAAATACCTAAGGACAGCCACTAAGATAAGAGAAATCAGGCTAAAAATAATTCACCAAGGCAAAACCAGAACACCCTTTTTCCTGCCCAATGAGAGGTTTAACCCTTAGGACAAGAAAACACAGAGAAGGGACCAAGATTAACCCAGGAAAACAAAACCCAGGGCGATCAGAAGCACATCAAAACCCTTCAAACTGCATGATCTTCAAAGGGGAAATAAGCATAAGATCATACTTCCAAGCTGCTTGCAAACCAGGGACATTCGTGTTACTTTTTGCTTCTTGCCTTCCTACATTAAAAAAAAAAATCCCACTTTCTGGCAGCTGTATCCATTTCTTCTCAGCGTCTGTGTTGTGTCCCAGCTGAGAACGAACTCAGGAAATTTCTTTCACCAGCACAATGGTCGTAAATGTAAGGGCTGGTTATAAGTGCCATTGTAATTTTGAACAGTTGCTAAATAATCTGTAATCTGTAGAGTTAAAAATATTTTAAAGGACCAATCACATCATGATTCACCATTCTGATTTGTCTTTTTAAATTGTTAACCTAAAGAAGAGCTAGGAGAGACTTAATGGGACGGAAGAGCCTGATGGGATTCGAAATGCTACTATACACTAGAGTATTTTTAACATGTGCAGACTTCCCCAACAAGCATGAGGATTAGAAACATTCTGCTAGACCAGGGGTATCAAATTGGATTCCTTGGAGGGCTGGATGTGATCAAAAGGCATGAGTTTTACAAAAGAGACCAAAAGGAAGACGAGAGCATAGGAGATTTTGTAGCAGCCCTGAGAAATATCAGAGGAGCCTGCAAGTTCCAGAACATGGACGAGGCCATGAGAGATCACATGGTCCTTGGATTGAAGGATGCTACTCTCCAAAGCAAGCTGCTTAACAGACTGAATATTACAGTGGCTGAGGCCATTGCAGAAGCCACCACCGCTGAAGCAGCCAAGAAATCCACAGCAACTATGCGCCAGATGAATGCAACTCCAGATCTTCCGAATCAATCCAGAGGAAAGAGGGCGGAAGGAAACAAGAAACAGCCCACAGCGATCGCCCACTATGAAGATCTCAACTCCCCAAGCGACACTGATAACGACAATGAAGATGTACATAGGCTTCAATCAGACAGGAGGGAATTCCAGTGTGCTGGATGCAGATGCAACCACCCATGTTCAGAATGTAGGTTCCTAGATGCCATCAGCAGAGCTTGTGAAAAATGGGGGCACATCACAAGGGTCTGCCGAAACAAAAAGAGCTATAGTCTTAAAAGATGCAGCAGCACCCCCCCTAGAAACGAAGAGAGACAAGCCGGAAGCAGGTGGAACCGATGCAGAAACCGATGAACGAGTGACAGAGAAGAGACGCACCAGACGATAACCATTGGAAATGCCAGGGCAGCTAATGTAAAAAAGGTCTGGGTAAAGGTGAACATCGAAGGAAAGCCCTGTGAGATGGAAGTAGACTCCGGATCATACTTATCAATGGTATCTTGGGACACTATTAGATGCCTGATACCNCAGACATCAAGCAAAGAGAACTGGAACAACAAAAACTGATATTAAAGGACTACCAGGGAAACCGAATCCCAGTAGTGGGCCTTGGACATTTCCTAGTTGAATTTAAAAATCATGCTGAAATCCTGCCTCTAACAATCATCGACCGTGATCACCCTAGCTTGCTGGGTATTGAATGGTTCGCGCCCCTGGGAATCGGAGTGAGAGGGATCAACAGCGTTGTTGCGGCCAACTGGGAAGAGAGCCTGTTACAAGAGTTCCGGGATGTATTCGAAAGGACCCTAGACAAGTACAAGGGGACCCCAATCTCATTTAGCCTAGACCCAAAGAAAGCTCCCATCAGGCTCAAAGCCAGACGCGTTCCCTTTGCCTTAAAACCAAAAATAGATGAACAACTAAACAAACAAACAACCAGCCCAGAAGAACCAGGAGGGAGCGGCGGAGCCACCTCAACCAGCCCGAGAAACCCAGGCGGGAGCGGCAAGGCTAACTCACCCTTCCAGGAGGTTCCATGGAGAAGACGCAGAGAAAAAGCGATCCAAACCAAGCCATACTGCAAAACCGGTAGTAATTTTTTTTTTTATCCCATCACTGATCCCATCTAAGCTCACAATGATTATGTGACTTTTATGGACAAAAATCTCACCTGAAGCTTAATTTTTAATCACCTTTGGAATTAAATTTTACTACTTTTCAAACATTAAAAACCTTTAGGAGGGCAAGTTTTATGCATTTTGCTGGGTCAGGTTCCTGCAGTTGTTACTGAAAGAAGTTGAATTCTATGAATTTAAGAACTTACAAAAATTATTATTCTAAAAATTATTTTTCAAGGGGGGGATAAATGGCAAAAGGGTAATTAGAGTTGTTTTTAGAAAGTTATAAACGGTCTGAGGGTCTACATGGATTTGAAAGGAGATTTTTAACTTAATTGTAAGAATCTGGGAGAAAATGATGGGATGGTACTTTGAAAGTTGGACAATCAAGGGAATTAGAAGGAATGAAAGATTACAATTAAAAGAGAAGTACATTTAAATTTGACTTGCTAACAGAGATTGAGACAAAATGCATTAATGTTGGATATATTCATGGATATTTTTGAGCAATGGATTCAGAAGTTAATTTTAAGAATGTCTGCCATTATAAATAGATTGTATGTAAATTACATTATGCAAGAGAAACAAGTTCTGCCAGACAAGGTTGAAATTAATTTGAACTGAGATTTAAAAATGACACAATAATGATCTGGAAAAAGATGATATGCATGGAATGGAATGGAATGGAATGGGATGGGATGGGATGGGATGGGATGGGATGGGATGGGACGGGACGGGACGGAACGGGACAGGACAGAACAGAACAGAACAGAACAGAACAGAATAGAATAGAATAGAATAGAATAACCTCGGAGGTCTTCTAGTTTAACTCTTACCCAAGAGTTCTCCAAGGCAGGAGAACTTATACCATCCCAGACAAATGGTTGTCCAATCTTTTCTTGAAAACCTCTAGCAATGGATCACCCGCAACTCTGGGAAGAAAGCCGTTCGATTGATTGTGAAACGAGTTGATTTCTTGATAATTAAAAGAGACATACAAGCAGACGATCAGAAGAATGACTTCAACAACTTTCCTATATTCTGGTTTGTCAACCAGATGTTTGAGACTCAAATACCATATGATGTGATGAGTGCCCATTCTTGCTCCAACTCTTCCAACTTAGCAGTTCAAAAGCATGCAAAGACAAGTAGATAAACAGGTACCACTTTGGTGGGAAGGTAAAGTCACATGGCCAGGGAAGCATCTTCAGACAATGTTGGCTCTAGGAAACAGAGATGAGCACAACTCCCTGTCAGACACAGGAGAAACCTTTACACACACACACATTTGTGTATGTGAGTGTAACAACAAGAGAATAACACATACAAGCACACATCTATCTCTCTCTTTTTAATATATTCTTATTTTTTCTTTTCTATTTATCTTCTATTCTTTTTATTTTTTTCACTTTCTATTTTGTCTGTTTTCTTTCTTTCATCTTCCATCTTTCACATCATGTTTTCAATCACGACACAAGTCCTTTTACATATATCATGCTACCCACATGCAATTTTTATGACAGCTTTAGAATCGAATGATGCATATGAGTAAGATGTGGCTCAGCTAAACAAAAATAGTAAATCAACTTCAATGTCTAGTAGTTCTGTGCATTTATTTAAGCCTTCAGAAAAGAGAGACCAGTATGTAATAAATGTTAAGATGGTTTGGCACTTAAAGAAAAATGATAACTCAATTGCAAAGTAAATATATTATGGAAGAGTGAATGTGTTTAGAGTAAAGGAAAAATTTAACAAGTCAGGGTTGGTATGGTTTCTAAGATTCTCAGAATGAGAGAGGTGAATGCAAAAATCAATACATAAGGTGATTTATATACACTATGAGAACAAGAATGATTTGCAAGGATATAAAGCCCCTGTCACACTGCACCAACGGATGCAAAGAGGATGTAAAACGGACAAAAAAGCTTTCCATCCGTTGGTTAACTGGCGAATGTACCACTGCCCTCCGTTTTGCTTCCTCTCTATCCGTCCAGCCATCGTTTATTGACGTTTCATCCGCTCAAAAAGTTTTGAAATTGTATCCAATTCGTCGTTCTGCATCCGCTACGCATCCACTTCACATCCGGTCTGCATACCGTTACGCATCCGCTATATATCCGCTAGGCATCCACTGGCGCATCCACGCAACCTCGCATCCGCGTCGGACACGCAGGGAGGAAGTGGAACGGACGCAGAACGGATGTAGAAGCAGATGCCTAGTGGATGCAGCATGGAAAACAAAGCGTTTAAAATGGAAAATAGACGTTCACCAGAGGGGACCTATCTCGGATATTAAGGATGTCTACAGGATGCCTAGAGATGCCTAGAGCGATGCCTAGAGGATGCAAAGGACACCTATACTGCTATAAAAAGGGGGAGCAACACATCTTGGATCTCACTTTCAGAACAGCAGCCCTGCGGTGCGGACCTCTGGCAGCCTTCATCGTGCCGTTCCTCTTCCAAGCATCCCAGTCATGTCCACGTGGGAGATCGTAACACAGTCCTTTTGGCGCCAGCACATCCTTCTGCAACAGTGCAAAAGCCATCTACAGGCTCTGTGAACTCGACTACGGGAAGAAAAAGGGAGGCCAAGAAGCGTCTGGGTACGAAGATGGTTCACCAGAAGAGCAGAGACGGACTGCCAACAAGCTGATGGTGAGCTCAGGAGCGAAGACACTCGGGCATTCCAGAACTTCATGAGGATGCCTCCAGCCATGTTTGACGAAGTTGTGGCAGCGCCTGACACCCAGGTTGAGCCAAGACAAACAACTCAAATTCCGGCCCAGCCTGGAACCTGGCCTCAAGGTGGCACTCACTCTGCGCCACCTGGCCTCAGGGACCACCTACAGGAGCATGCAGTATGGCTGGAGGGTGCCACACAACACCATCAGCATTGTGGTCAGAGAAGTGGTGCAGGCCATCATCGAAGAATATCAGAGGAGGAGCTCCTCCAGTGCCCCTCCACTGAAGAAGGATGGAAGAAAGTTTGCAGAGCAGTGGTATCAGAGGTGGAACTTCCCTACACACGTTGAGAGCCATCGATGGCAAGCACGTGGCTGCAAAGCACCCAGCCAAGTCGGGGTCCACTAATTTCAACTACAAGGGCTTCTTAAAGCATCATTCCCTCTTCGCCATGGTCGATGCTGACTACACAAGTTCATGTACATCGATGCTTCAGGCAGCGGCTCATCTCAGATGCCCAGGTATACACAACACCAGTCACCTCAAGGAGGAGCTGGAACGCAACCTCATCGTGGCTTCCAGATCCAGAACCCCTGCCCATGACACACAAGATGTGCCCTACTTCATCGTGGGGGATGACGCCTTCTCCTCACAACCTACTCATGAAGCCCTACACCTCCAAATACCTCACTCTGTGAAGAAGGATCTTCAACTACAGGCTGTCCAGGACAAGCGCGGGTGGTGGAGAACGCCTTTGGCATCCTGGCCAACAGGTTCCAGGTACTTCTCACCACCATGCAGCATAGCCAGAGACGGTGAGGAGGATCATGGAAGCTTGCTGCATCCTGCACAATCTCATTGCGCACCCGCTACCTCATTTTGCAGAACAGGCTCGTGGACCTCCAACAAGGCAATGGGGACATGGAGCCTGGGGAATGGAGGCAAGGGCAAAACCTGAGTAGACACTGAGGATGTGCAAGGCCCCAACGAACCTCATGTGAGAAAAGCAGCGCAACCTCCTGAA
>BHFT01000820.1:0-50173 GCA_004320025.1 Laticauda laticaudata | reverse complement strand
GGCCATTTCTGACCACCACTGCAACCGCCTTCGGGAAAGGGAGTAATGGCCAGCTGGGGAGGAGAGATGTGGCTCTCTCCCCCCTCTTCACCACCTCTATGGAGTTGCTTAGCCCCGAAACCAGCTGGCTTGGGGCGCTCCAGCGGCGAGCACGGATCGAAGCCTCGCAGAGACGAGGTTTCGGTCCACCACTGAAGAAGCTCAAACCGGAAGTCCCCCAACATTTCTTGATTCTATTCTGGAAATGCCATACAAAGTGAAAAAGCATCACTACCCTGTTCACTGCAGACTCAATCAAAGTAAAGAAATTTGCCCGGTTTAATTGCTGTCACCAGTACTAAGCCACTTAAAGTAAATCAAACTCTATGGTTGATTTAATCCTTCCTGAAAATTCCTTCATCTGAATTTCCCTCTACATTATGAATTATGCTACATTCCTCCACTACAGCCCTTTCCTTACTAATTTCATTACATTCATCTTGCTAGTACATTAAGATGTCTCTTGAGTTCTGTTATAACTAGTTGTATTTAGGAGCACTAGTGCCAACTGTTAGGGCCATTTATGTGTTCCATAAATGGGTCTGATCTTCAGCAGAACTCCTAACACCTATACAATGGTGGAGCTCCTCCACTATCAGAGCATTAGTATAGAATTTTTAATCCTAATCCATTTTTGAGAAAGCTATTTTTCACACATGCCTTAAACAAAACATGAGCACTTGGAGAATTAAGCTGCGAAAGGAAAGCCATAGAAATCACGAGAACTATTGTGTCCAAAAGCAGGATTATCTTAATTAATGTTTCAGTAATATTGTGTTTTAATCCTAATAAAAAGTTGTATTTCACAGATTTATCACTCTCTCTGCATAAATCAGTTGTTCATATATAACTTCTCTCAGAGCTCTGCTAATAAAGCAGAGTTCCCTGAGGTCTGAATTTATAAATTTATAAAATAACAGGAAAAAAAAACTATATGAGAAAGACATGGAAAATGGAAGTGAAAACATTCTGAATAATTAACAGTCCTAATATTTCACATAAATATTTTTGCTAAACAACATTATTTGCAAGAAAGCACTTCAATATAAAAAGCTATTTTGATCTGCCAACTACAGTCACAGCCCCTTACAAATATAATATCTTACATGTTTCAGTGACAATTTTTGATTTGCTACTGAATCTGTTGGCACATAATGACAGTCCTTTTTGGACTAACAAAAAAACATGAGGCTAATAAATATATTCTAACATTCACACTATTATTAAATGTACATTAACAGTAATCAAATCTGAACAATCTGCTGAATGAGAGGATACTGATAACAAATACAGGGTGCTTCTAAAATAACAAATTTTGATGCAAAAAAGACTGTTAAATGTTGAAAGCTTAACTATCACAGGAAAAAAAGCAATTCTAACAGCAAGTTCAGAGGGATTGGCCAGTTGTGAAATACTGTAGCTATAAACTTTCAAGAGAGTTTATCTCCTCAGAATATAAGTTACCTTAAATGATATTTATGGAAGACAGATTAGATCATTAGCAAAACATTATCTTTTAAACATTTGCATTAATGGAGCGTTTGTCTCATTGGATAGATAAGGTATATTATAAAATCAATTGCAAAAGAATCCAAGAAACATTGGGATACGAAGGCAGGTGCTCTCTTCATTTAAGTCCTGAATAGTACACCATCAACCATTTCACAAAATGTCAATTTCTGAATTTTAAAATCGGGGAAGATGAGGCTATAAATGTCTATGGGAAGAAAAACCAGGTCAATGCAAACCCTGACTCATCACTTTCAACCTTACTGATTCCCCCCCCTACTCTCCTCCACCTTTGCTTTCCAGTTATTTTATTTTTGCTGTACAGCAGCCACAGAAATTAAGGATTTTTGGCAAGCAATTTTATTAGCTAACATAAACTTCAAGCTGTTCTAGTGGGCATTTTTGGATAGTAGTAAACCAATAAAAATGTCACTGGGCTACAATAACAAACTTTTTGTTCAGCACCCTGAACATTTAAATAATGATTGCTAAGATTTGCATCTTGCTGACACAGCTTTTTGCATAAATTCAACTAAAGATGCTTTAAAAATGCTTCTTTGGTGAAATAACTCTCACACAGCTTGTCATCTTTGCACATTTGTCTTCTACTGAAAAGGCTGCTCAGGATGCCAAATTTGTTGAGACTAGAGACGTTTGTTCTACTGCTTATATATTTTAAAATCCTTTATTTTAATTCTGTATTCGGGCTTTGGTCTTTATTTGTTTATTCATTCCTCTTCACAAACTGAATTGCTTTGGTGAAGGCAGAAAATAATGACCCAACTAAAGCTTTAACCAAGACCCCCTGGAGTTCCACCAGCTGTGCTATTAAGTTAAGTGGCCAAATCTCTCAACCAATTCTCTTTCGGATAGGACAAAAACCTCATCTACATCCAGCAGCAATGATATTTAAGTATATCCCCTCCTTTTTTTATTTTCTTCCTGTCTAAGGCTTAAAATTAATATCATCTATCATTGATAAATTGGAATTGTGGGAAGGATTAGACAAATTAGTTTGGGAAGAAAAATCCAAATTTTCCTCATACAAATCTTGCTTAATAATGTCAAGTAAACTGTAGATCAATGCACAAAAGGGTTTATATATACCAGGGACCAGTTTCACGCAGAAACACTTTTTCAAGGACCGGCAAAATCAATTCTTCCCCAATAGTAAAGGGCTTCTTAGCTTTACCTAATATAAAATATATATTTTAATCACGATTATTCATTCTTTGCGGCCCGGTACAAATGATCCATGGACCGGTACCGGTCTGGGGCCCGGTGGTTGGGGACCCCTGCTTTAACCTATTTACTGATTGCCAAACTGTTCCAAAAGTTAACTGTCTTTGTTAACAAAAATGTCAGCTTCCTTTTCCCCAACAATTTACTGCATAGTGATACTTTAGAGTTTAGCTAGAAATCATTTTTTCAGCTTATTCTGATCTCTAGCAAGGGTTAGCAAATGTTCAGGAAAACTGTAACTGCTCCTGACTAAGGTGTGATTATAGAAAATCATAAAAATCAGCAATACCATTGTATTGCTGAAGCGTTTCTAATCTAAATCGAACCTAAAATTACTATACTTTTTTAATTCCAAAGGCCACTGGTTTTATAGGACATCTACTTGCTATTTTTCTAAGTTTTTTAGAACATAAAATACAGCATATTGGGAGGTCTTCTAGTTCAACTCCCTACTGAAGCAAATGGTTGTCCAATCTTTGTGAAAACCTCCAGTGATGGAACACCCGCAACTTTTGGAGACGAGCAATTTCATTAATTGACATTCTCACTGTCAGGAAATCTCTTTAGTTCTCGGTTGGATCTCTCTTTAAGGATCCTCCATTAGTTACTTCTTATCCTACCCTCAGGTGTTTTGGAGAACGGTTGACCCCCACTTCTCTATGACACTCCCTCAAGTATTGGAAGACAGCTATCATGCCACCCCAATCCTTCTCTTCAATAGGCTACACATACCTATTCCCTTAACTCTTCATCATACAGTTTAGCCTTGAGATCCCTTATTATCTCTATTGCTTTTCTTTGTATTCTTTGCAATACCTCATCATCTTTTTTGTATCATGGTGACCAGAGCTGGATGCAGTATTCCAAGTGTGGACTCACTAGTGCAATATATTATCACTTTTTGTGATCTTGATACTATCCCTCAGTTGATGCATCCTAGGACTATTGGCAGTCCTAGATCCCTTTCCAAATTTCTACTGTGGAGCCAGGCATCACCTATACCTGTGCATTTGATTTCTCTTGCCTAGGTGCAGGACTTTATTTTTCTCACCACTGAACTGCATTTTGTTGGATGGGGTCTAATGCTCAAATCTGTCAAGGTCCTTCTGAATCCTGAGTCTATCTTCTAATATGTTGGCAATTCTGCCCAGCTTAATGTTGTCTGCAAATTTGATGAGCTCTCCTTCTAGCCCCACGCCTAAATCATTTATGAAAATTTTGAAGCATTCTGTACCTAAGACAGAGCCTTGGGGTACCCCACTGCATGCTTCCCTTCATGAAATTCAAGAAATGACATATTCTTTCTGTTTCCAATTATGATTGCTTTTCTAATTATTTATAATTAGAAACAAGATAATATATCTTTTCAAATTGGCAACTTTCTCCATTCTGAGCCTACTCCAAAGAAATATGGCATTTCATTGTACACATGATAATATCTACAGTAGCTGAACTATGTGCTGACTGTTGTGATATCAATGCCCATGTTTCAGAGTTTTAGGTTGTATCAGCTTTAGTACAGTGCTATCTACCTGGTCTAGGTACATTGTCATGATCAACAAAACAAACTGAAACATTATTTATAGAAAACCAAAGGGGCAAGGAGTCAGTTTGAATATCTTCCAACTTCCTAGCAATTATGCTAGAGAAGGATGAATGGATGCTTCCTTGCTAGAATCTCCCTAACCTACAAAGCAGGGCCCACGGGCCAGATAAGTCATGCTCTGACCATGCCCACACCTGGTATAATGAAGGGGAACAAAAGTCCTGATATGTGACGTGATGCTGCCATGATGACATGAGTTTGAAACCCCTGCTACAAAGAATAGTGAATCTACAGATAAAGGTAACTGAAAACAGTCAATCAAAACTAAAATGCACGGTAAACTGCTTAATAATTTGCCAAAGAATCATGCAGAATTGTTTGGAAAATTGAAGTGACTTATAAATGGAACAAACAAGCAAACAAATAAACAATATCTATGAAATGCAAAGAATGGTCTCTGGTTCCCTCCTAAACCAAAACTCATTCAGAGTAAAGAAATTTTTGCTGACTTTGGGTAGTCAAGAATTTGTATTTCTTGGCTTCCTCAGTGCCTGCTCGCTAAGATGGCAGAGAGATTCTTGGCTCCTCTAAATAATAATTAATTGTGCAACATTTATTTCTGCCTATCCAGAAAGATAGTAAGTTGAGTAAGAGAGATATTTGTTCTGAATTCAAAATGAAGATGGATTAATGGACAAGACAGGTTCAAAGCAACTGAATTAGCAGGATGCTGGCAGTAATTTGAATGCACAACTAATCTTGGGAACCAAAGAGTAAGAGTGAAATGCAAGGATTCATCATAAAAACAGAAAAGGATAAGAATGCAAGGAAGGAAGAAGCAAGGAAAGAATACAAAGTTTCTGGAAGAGAGGAAGGATAAGTTAAAAGATAAAATCTAGCTATGTCACAAACAGATTTAAATAAAGATCAGTTCTGAATATACTTTGAACCTACTGAGAAACCCAAGGAAGAAAAATCATGTGAAAAATGAGGGCTTCCACTTGCATTGCCAATGAACTCAGTTGGGAGTATGTGATAAGAATTCTGAACAGTAATTTTGAAAGTGGCTGTCAAGGAAAAGGAAAAATAACATTTTGTGTTCATGAACAATTATTAATCTACCTAGATAGCACTGAAATGTATACAAGATGAGCTCATTTCCTAGAGTAACAGCTTGGAACTCCTACCCCTCCACCCAAAAGAGCTAATCTTGCACTGAGAAAATCATAGGCTCTACTAGACTCTGGAATGTAGTTGTCCTTAGAATGAAAAAAAAAATAAAGTAAAACTAAGACTTTTCAGTGTGAGGGACATCACCTGAGAATCTTCAGATATGTCCAGTGTTAGTAGGAACTATGAAGATGAAGTCATCAAATTTAAGGAAATGAGCAAAGCATCAAAAGAAGCCATGTTTTCTGGAACACATAAGCCAATTATTTGTCTTATGTCAACTCAGATCACCTTAGAAATATTTACATTAACTAATAGCAGCTCTTCAGAATTTTTGACAGAGGTTTTCCCCAAATTCTACTTCAGAAAAGATCAGGGCATGAATTGGGAAATCTTTGAAAACAAATTGTGTGCTGTAATATTAAGTTACAGTTTCACAGTGGCACTTTTTGAAAAAAAATTATCCTGAGAACAAAAAGCTCAAGAAGACAAACAAACTGATAAGAAACACATATACACATACACATTTTTCAACAAAGAATGATTTCTGATTTGTTTCTCATTAAAGTCTGGGGGTGAGGCTACCTCATCAAAATATAAGAAGTTTTCTATTGAGAAGACTTATTGTTAGCAATTGTACTAAAGCAGAATATAAGCAAGTTATTCCCCTTTCTAAACAACAATAACAAAAATATTGTTTCAGCTGAAGTAAATAAATTCATACGTGGGGAAATGAAAAGATTTATCTTAGGAAACAGCCCAGTAATCAGTTGTTACATTTTTTTGACTAGAGATTTGACTTTAGTTTTTTATTTTGTCAATACGATTATTTAGTTCAAACTTGTCTTCTTCCTCCAAGCAGTTGATGAAAATGCTGCCTTTTATATTTGCATACCTCTGCCCATTCATTTCTTTCTGCATATAAGCTTTTTGTTTTTGCTATGCATTTTGCAATTAATCAATTAGCAATCAATTAATCAGATGAAGTTGTTGAGGACTTGAAGCTGGCACCTATCAGGTGCTGAAAGTGGCACTGAGATTATCCAAAAATATAGCTAGCTTGGTACTCTGATGTCTCTTTTAAAAATGGCAATAGCAAAAGAAAGCTTTTGTCCTTGACAAACATTAGGTGTAATCAGATCAAAAATCAACATGGTGGCATCCTAAACAAATGAATGATTTTCCAATACCATGTTTCTAAATCCTTGAGGGGTTAAGAATCAAAGTTAAATTGGAAGAAACTACCAGAATACAACTGCTTTACAATATTGATCATGATGACTGTCCTTATTTCCCTTGATTTTGTGAGTGAAGCATTTATTCTACTCTTCTCCAAATATTCTAATTTACTACATGTGATCTTGCTCTTGAGAGCTCCTTAAGTTTTATAAAGGATTTCAAATAAATTCTCCCATACACTATAAAACCCCATTAGTAAAAGTACTTTGTATAGTCTAAGAACAGTGATAGAGAAGAGATTATACTTATATAGATTGTCTTCTGATTTATCAACCTACTTAAAATACCACTTTGCTTCTCAGAGGGGAACATTTGATTAAAAAAAACAGGGCCTTTTTCCTAGTTGCCCCAAAGCTACTGAATTAATAATCTTTAGAAACTTCAATTGCACAAAATGATTATATGTATCTAGAGCATTTGGGTAACATCTATATCGTGGAAATTGCTTCTTTCTCATAGCAGATTAGTGGTAAGCAAAGATACATTGCATACATTTGCATATAATTACTTTGCTCCTTTCCCTGTTCAAATAAACCAAAAAAAGAAGCCAGCAAAGTGCAATTTTGCATCGTGTCAGCAAATTGGGAACCTTGCTGGTGACCTTTCAAACCAACCAGATTTAAAAGCAAAGTTTAAAATGATTTTTCATGTTTCTGTACTTCTGCTTTGGATTTTAAACCCCTTCCCGAAAGAACATAAAGCCAAAAAATAACTGTATATAAATACAAAATAACAGTGTGAATAGATTTATTATGCAGTAGATCAGTTGTAAATCCTCCTCCTCAGAAAACGGGATAGAATATCCTTTTATGATCAAAACAAGTCCTACTAGAAAGTGCTTTTTGAATTGCAGTTTGATTAGGATTTTTATTTCTTTGCATCTGACTTAGAAATGGCAAACAGATGTCAAGAAAAAGAGACTTTTCATCAAATGTCAGTGCTAAATGATGATGGAAACTGAGTGGGGAATGTGAGAGAAAAAATCTCTACATTGTACTCATAACTTCCATATAGATAAATTTATTTATGTTGCATTAAATGAAAATAAATGGATGATGAAGTAACAGGATATACTGTAGATAATAGAAGTATATGAAAAGGAGTAAGTAAATCAAGAACATGAAGCAACAGAAATTGTTTGTTATTGTACATGCAAAAAATAAAAACCCAACCATAAAAACACCAAAATGCCAGAGTGAATACTTTCTGTTTTTACTTCTTCCTGGATAATAATCTCCATTCTACTGAAATTTACTACATTGCAGCTCTTGATAAATAGTATGTCTTTGAAGATCTAAAATTAAATAATTTTAATTTTTTTTGAGATAATGCTTACATGCAGGTGTGTCAAAGGATTCCTCTGGCAACACCTGGATTCTATAAGGCTCCAATTTGTTACCCACTTTCCCCCTCCCAAACATGCTTATAGACCCCTTTCCTTCCTGCCCTTCCCCTGTTCAAGAAGCATGGGGAAAAAAAAACCAAGATGAAACACTAACATACAGAACATAAATGAGGGGAAGGAAAAAAGAAAGACCCCCAGAGGAAAAAGAATGTAAAATGGTCTCTTGGCAAAGGATGCTGAATGTGAGTATTTGTCAGAAACTGTCATGATGGGTACCTTCCATGCAGATCTGTCAGGCACAGAATGGTGCCATGAAACTGCCTCCAGCTATGGAATACATTTTCCAGCATATCACAGCATCTGAAATGGCATCAGATCTACTTGCATTCCATGTCCAAAGAAAGGGGGGAAGGTCCTCAGTAGTCCTATTTTAGCACATCTCAAGGACTAATTAAATCCTCATTACTTTCTTCTAATTATCCCAGAGCTCTGGGATTTTCTGAGGAAATCTCTGATGATGCATCAGATGAAAAGGGTTAAATAACCTGTGTTGATTTTGAAAACTCCAGACACCTTTAGCGTATCAACATTATCATGAATATTTCACTATGTACTGCTGTGAAAATTATAAAGAGAAAACAATTAAAAAATTTTTTTAATTAATCCTGACCCATATATATTTTCCTTAATAAATAAAGGCTTATAAAGCACTCTCTTCATGAAAATGTATGCCAGAGTAACAGCATGAGACCATTTAATGTTTGCATTAGATTCTGAATTTTTAGCTGTTCCTTATGTACTATTTTAATCCAAGCATGATGAAACAGGGCATACTTATTTCAAACCAAGAAGAGCACCAAGGGTGCCAAACAAATGGGTTTTGCGGGAGTTCTCTAACAATATAGGGATATAGTTAATCACTTTTCAATAATCCTTTAATAAAACATCAGTTTTATATTTTATTCGAATTGGGAAATTACCTCTTTTAACCTGTACAAAAATTGAAAGAATATTTAACTGTTTTATATTCTGGTAATATCTAGAATCCAAAACAGAAGATTCATAATTTAAGCCCTAATTTGTGTCCATTTACCTTGCATATGTCTGGTGTGTGTGTGTGTATAGTTTTCTTTATTTAATTTATTATTTAAAGTTATTATAGCTGCTTTAATTCTAATGGATTTTGAGCATAGCACAAAACCAAAAAAATCCATAAAACAGATAAAACGTAACTCCACATAGATAACCCAGATCAAAACAATATAGAAACAACACCGATCAAACAAAATAGCAAAACTTAAATAAAAATGCATTATCCCCTAGCCTAGAAAATGGGGAATTGTCCTTATCTCTGGGATGCTATTCCAGAGAGTGGAAGTGTGAAAAATAAGGCATGCATACTTGGTCCCACAAGATGATGTTTAATAGAAGGAATCTGAAGCACACCCACCACTTTGCTACAATGTACTAGGTGACCAAAAACTCTTGGAGACAATCAGTCCCTCAGATATCAGGCCCTGTGCAATGCAGGACTTTATAGGTACAGTCATAACCAGCATCTTTAATTAGACTTAGAAGTCTAATTGATTGGTAATCATCAATTAATTGGTAATTAATTGACTGGTTATCAATTGATTGGTAATCAATGGAACTCACACAGCAATGGTAACATATAGGCAGACAGTTGCCCATTACTACTTGCACCACTGCATTTTGAACCAGATGTAGCTTTGAGGGCAGCCCCATAAAAAGTACATTACAATAATCCAATTGTGAGGTGGTCAAGGCATTAGTAACTGTCTGAAAGGTCTCCAGTTTGAGAAAACTGCACAACTGGCGGACTAAGTGAACCTCCTAAGCAGAGGTTTTCCTGATCATAGCTGCCAACAGCTCTTTTAGCAGTAACTGTAAAAAGACCACCAAGTCTTGAATGGGGAAGAGCATCACCTTTCAAGATCAACAATGGTAAGATTCCTGACCTGGCAAGGTCAATGCCATATGGTTACAGCTACTCAGGATTGAGCTGAAGTCTTTCCCACCCATCCAGATCTGAACAGCCTGTTGACACTGGGTTAATACAGACAGCATCTCTAATATAGCTTGAATATCAAGCTGAATATAACGCTGGGTATTATTGGCACACTAATGTTCCTGAACCTCAGAATGGTGGATAATCTCACCCAGTAGTTTCATGTTGATGTTAAATAGGATAGGGGAAAGTATCCCCTATGAACTCTAAGGCAGCCTAAATATGGGGGGCTGCATATAGCATCTTTCCTGTCCCCTTCTCAACACCAATTGGAATTGACTACTTAAGAAGGATATGAACCCAGTGCCTCTCACTTCTAATCCTCACAGCTGGTACAGAAAGATAGTTGTTGATAGTACTGAAAGCCAGTGATGGATCATGGAGCACTAAAATACATGTACCACCACCATTCCAATGGAGTTGGTTTAAGAGAATTACTTAGACCGGGGCTGTCAAACGTGCAGCCTGCAGGCCGGATTCTTCATGCGCTGGCCACACCCATGCCTGGCTTAGCAAAGGGAGGAAAAGTTCCGATGTGTCATGTGACACCGCGAGTTTGACACCCCTGACTTAGAAGATTCTACCCTTATATTTTATTACTATGTTAAGTTATTCTGTTCTTATGAATGGGTGTTTTTTGACAGAAACCAGCCAACAACATTGCAAATCGTGGTCATGTGACCACGGGACACTACAACCAGTCATAAAGGTGAGCCAGTTTGCAAGACTCAAAATGTAATCACTGCAGGGGGGCACCACTTTGAGGACAGATCATACGTAGCTTTTTAGAAAATTAAATGATGAGGTCGTAAGTTAAGGAATACTTATACCAAAGGCTAATCAATAAAGACTTATTATTATTATTATTATTATTATTATTATTATTATTATTATTATTATTATTATTATTATTATTATTATTGAGTACAGCTAAAAAAAAGAATACTTATATCATTATTTTAAACATTTATTTCATCACACTGTCATTATGATTTTTAAACAATGTATGCTAATTTTAATATAGATATAAGAAAATGTGATCCCCTCCCCCAATTCTCCAGTAGTTCAAGTCACAAATCACTCCCCCCAAATTTCTTTCTCTACAAACATTTTGAAGTAACTTTTAAACTCTAACCTAGCAATAATAGCAATTCATTTTACTCTCCTTTCTTGCTTTGCCCTTCCCTTTGTGTTTAAGGCTGATATATCCTCTGCTTCTGCTGAGGTTTAATGTAATTCCTATTGGGGGAAACCAGACTCACTTTTAATGGACCACAGCTCTTCACCTTCCTGAAAAGGTGTTAATGGGAGAAAAAGACACATGTGTTTTTGCTGCGCTGTATCAAACTTCCTCTAAATTCCATCAGGGATGGAGAATAGCAGCCATCTTAGCACTGCATGCTTTGGGTGGCCCAGCTGGACCTTCAGTTTTAAAAAGCAAAGAAAGCATTTGTGGTCTACTGGAGGACCGGGCTGAGTTCAAAGATTAAACGAAGAATTGCCTAGGTTGCAGAATAAGTGAAATCAGGCCGGTAGGCAGAAGCAGGATGCAGGTAAGCATGGCAGAAATCTCCCCCCGCAATGTACTAATTAGGATAAACATCAAATGTCAGCAAAGAACTACAAATAAATCTAAGCCTTTGCAAAAACCTTCTCTCATTTGGAAGCCGCAGGACTGATCTACTTTGATAATGCTGCTCGATCTTTACTTCCCAGAGATTAATTCCTTTCAACACTGCAATGGTGATGGGCAGCAAAGGAAATTCTGAAATAACCAAATTTCTTACTGATCAAGTGCAGGCAGCATCTGTATCACACACACACACACACACACACACACACATATATAAACAGCACAACACAAAATATTTGTGGCTAAGCACTGTTAGAATGTGATAGTTATTTTTAAGCCTAGAAACATGAACTATTCAACTGAAAATAACAACATAAAATTAGATTCCTTGGGTTAAAAATAATTGTGATTTAAATGTTTGATAATGTTTCTGATTTATCTTCTATTTATTTTCAAGACTTATAGAACTTCCCAGCTCAAATGTTGTAATTCTGAGTGGTGTACAGCATAAAAACAATAAATCAAAAGGGAAAATACCCTCATATACCATACAATACATAAATACAAAATATACCATGTGGCAATTAGTATATGACAAAACAATCAAAGGGGAACTCGTACTCAATTGATCCCAAATGTCTGAGTGAGAGTCAGGTCTTAATGGCTTTCTTAAAAGTGAGATTTGGGGTTCGGCATATGTTGGCTATGCCAAGAATGCTGACAACAGCAAAGCAAATCTCATAAACTGCTCAATTAACAGTGTACTGCAGAGCACTGAGATATTTTAAATAAATGCATTAGTGCTCTTTTATTCATTCTTTCAATATGGAAGGAAAATATGGCATATTTGCTAGAAGGAACCCAAACACTGCCAGAAATTGGAAGGTCCTTTCGTATTTTCAATTGGAAATGTTTGGATCAGTAAGTGAAGTTTTTAAACAACTGCTACAGATGCCTGCAGTTTAGGTATTTTCAATAGGAAAGATTTTTGACTTGAGTCAGTGAATGACAAGCAGCTTTCCTTTGAGTACCATACTGTACTTTCCCTCAGTTTTCTAGAACTTCAGTAGAAAACGGATCAAGCAAGTTTTCCATTTCAAAGAGGTCTCTAATCAATGGTAGGGCACAAAAAGGAACCCAGACATATTTATGTGTACAATGCTCAGAACTAACAAAAGCTTTGGAGAAATGTGTTGGCAAAATCAATGTAACTTCACTGGTTACAAATGTTGTTTTTGTGGCATGAAACAAATGGGCATTTTAAACAAATCACAAAAGATCAGCCATAGCATGGAAAGGAATTCAATAAATATTCTGAATAAAAAAGCCAGCTCTTGAAGATAAACATCAGGATAATGCATTGGAAACAAAATGGCAGTAAACATTGTGCCAGAAGAGCAATTTGAAGATTAAGGTTTAACTTTTCAAAGTGTAGGTTATGATAAATTATTCATAAAAACAGCATTTCTATTTGGCTCTGCAACTGAAGAGTTGGATGCTATTCTCTACTGCAGTTCATCAGGCTGTCAGTCAGTGAAGATGCTGATGTTCAATCAATATTTTCAGCTAGAAGCATCCCCCAAAATAGAGAAAAGCACATCATGAGGGATCATGGAATACAGGATCTACCACTCTGCAAATCTCCACCACCCCCTCCCTGCATTAAGGCTGACACAGTTCTCTGCCCCAGTTTAAGTGGCCATAAATATACCAGTAGAACACAAAATAATAATTAGCAGGCAGTGCACAAAATAATAATTAGTTTAGAGCTTCTTGCACAGGTACTTGGGATTTTTCAGGTTGTGACAGGCAAACTGACAACTTGATTTTGGGTATAATTTTCAAATTTGTTCTAACAGGCACAAACTTGGGCTCAAAACTGTTTGATTCTTTCCAGTGAATCATAAGAGGATAGCAAAGACTTTGTTGACATACAATGAAACAATCATGGAAACACACATCAATTGCATTTTCACTTATCAGAATAATGTCATCAGAATTGCAGAGGTTATTGATGGTTATTTTTTTGCCTTAAAACCATGCTTATCTTCTTCCAACTCAGTTTTCCTCAATATATATGCCAAATATAACTTGCAGAAACAGAGTAAACAACCTTGTCTCACTGGTTTGCCAATCTGGAACAATTTTGTTCACCATGTTCTTCTGGATTACAGCTTCCTGATCCATGTATATTTTTGCATGAGGGCAATGAGATATTTTGGGATTTCCATTTTCCTAAGTACACCTTGACATGATTGACATAATCAACAGTTTCTCTGTAGTAAATGAAACACATGTTGATTTTTTTTGTTTTGCATTCTTTGGATTTCTGAATTATTTGGTTGGCATCAGAAATAATGTAATCATATCCCTCGGCCTATGGAGATTCTCAATCTTCCAGGTCATGGTTGTCCCAAAGGTGCTTTTTCTGGAGGCAACTGGACTTTCTTGTTTTTTTTTCTATGAAGATGTTTCATTTCTCATCCAAGAAGCTTCTTCAGTTCTGACAGGATAGTTGGAGAATGGAAGGATTTATATTCCTTGCAGATAGCTGGTCATTTGCATTATTTTAGGGAGTAGTTCAGGTCACATGGAGGTTTATCTTGTCCTCAAGGTCACCTGAGTAGTGCAAATTAGTGTGGATTCTTCTTGGCTGCAGGATGTTTTCTGCCCTGTGTTCCTTCACTGTTGAAGACAGGTGCAGGCTGTTAGGATGAGTCTGTGTTGTCTGCATCTCAAACTGAGGTGCACATGGTTCCCGTAGTCTGCATTTTTCTGGAAATCCATTCATTCAAATGGTGTGGGAATATGAACGGATTTCTGGAAAAATTGCAGACTACAGGAACCATTTCCACCTCAGTTTAAGGATTATTTAAAGATATTTTACAATAGTTTGCACACTCTGTTAAGTCTTTGTTTGATTTGGTACAGTACTAGCATGTGTAAACAACCAGGCTCACATGTGGAAAGTTCAAGCTAACTACCTTATTAGGTTCTGCCTAAAATACAGGAATCTCCCCAGTCTGGCAGCCTATTCCTGGGAATAATTAGATTGATAGGAAAGAACTTGGGAGGGAGGAAGACCTAGCCTTTTTTGTGGTTGTGCAGTGATCCCAGGCTAGTCTGTGCTTGATCCCCCTTCCCTGCCATATTGGTTGTTTTGCAACAAGTACATATACTGACTTCTTCCAATCACTGTTTTGTTTTTCTGATTTCTGGCATAATTGGTTAAAAAAATTGCAGGTTCTTCTTTCGTTGCTTTCTGCAGGTATTCTCTAGTCTTTCAATTTGGCATTGATGAAAGTGCTGACCTAACTTCACCTTGTAATTCTGGAAGTTCTTGTCAGGAATAACTTCTGAATTGTTTTCAATATATCTACTATATAGAATTTCACTATTATACTTCCATTTTTGTTTTTCTTAGAATCAGTCACTACCTATCCATTAACATCCTTTAGAATATCAATTCAAGGTTGGAACTCCCTTCTGAATTTGGAGATTTTTTGAGGAAGAATTTTCTTATTTCCCTTTGTTTGTTTTCATCTTCAGTGTCCTTACTAATATTGTTATCATTCTGCTTCTTGTTTCAACTCTCTGAAATTCTTTAACTTCCTGAGATCTTTGTCATTCTTGGCTTTAGCTTCTATTCTCTTTCATGGCTTGTTCTAAGATCCAATTTGCTGTATTTTATTTCTTGATTTTTGTCAGTCTCCTTTCTCATTCATCCATAACAACATCCTTAAGTTCATTCCACAGTTCCTCTGGCTGTGTGTCAATACATTTCAGGACTTCAAAGAAATATCTGATGTTTCCCTGGAAATGGAGGGTGCATGTTCAAGATGATATCATAAAAACTGGTTGACATTCTTCTTTAACTTATTTTAGAACTTGCACATTAAAAAAAAGCAATTCATTATCTTTTTTACAGTCAGCCCTTTCACATTTTTACTGTTACAAATGAGTTCTTTCACCTCCTCCTATCAATAATGTATCCAATTTTACTTCTGTGGACTCCTTCTGCTGTTATTCATATACAGTATATAGCATTCATTTTGGTTGTTGGAAAACTGCACTGGCAATGACAAAAAACCCATTAGATTGGCAGAAATTGTTGTTCTGCTTCATTTCCATTTCCTAGGTAATACAGTCAAACTACATTTTCTTTCTTAATGTTTCCAACTTTGGCATTCCAATCTCCAATCACAAGTATCACATCTTGCTTCCATTTTCTGCTGACTTGAAATTGAACTTGATCATAAAACTTGTAAGCCTCCTTTTCATTTGCATCAGTAGTTGATGCATACACTTCTCTATTAAGTCTAATCAATATTATTTGATCACGGATTGCAACATAGCCAAGAACTGTTCTCACTGTACTCTTTTTAACTATAAAAGCAACACTGTCCCTTCTTTATTTTTCAAGAGTAGTAAACAATGCAATCTTCTGATTGAAAATATCCAATGCTTATTACTCCAAAAGAGTCTCAGCTCTTCCCCAGTAGCATGTCGAGTGTTATCTGACATGAGCAGCACTGCTCTGTCAGTGATTTGATATTTCCTATCCATATGATTTTTTTTGATAAAATAAAATCGTGTTTTATTACTGCCTTCACCCACACACAGCCTTTGCTTCTGTCACTAAAGAGATCTTTTGCCTCCAGCATCTTCCTATATTGCTGCTGTCCAATATAGGTACTGCTTGCTCTGTCTGGGCTTCTTGGATGACCCTGCTGAGACTCTATTTTTGTCAAACACCTGCAGGTTTCCACACTCATCCTTCCCACACTCCACTCCACAATGAGACAGTACAGCAAGATTATGATAATTTGCTTATTCAGAAAAATAAGTATTTAGAACCCTTATTCAGAAAAGATTATTCCTGGTATATTTGAAATTTGACAAAATATAACACTTGCACTTTATGAGAAGAGAAAAGCAAGAATATTCATTTCTAGCCTGTTAGTTCCATTCCCACTCTTTTAAAAGAAAATATATTTAATCGCCAATGTCCAAAATCATAACAATACATCCATACTTTGAAAAGTATGGGAACTCTTGTTTGAAAATGAGTTAATGTTTTTATCCCACAGAGACTACATTCTAAGTCAGATATTTATAAATAATGTTTCCTATAAACCAGATTTTAAAATGCCATAAACTATCCACCAAGATCTTCTGATACAGAATGTTTTCAGAACATTAAGGTCTTTCCAAAAATCTTGAAGATAATCTTTTTTAATTTACTCTTCCCTTGGGAAATTGTTCTGGCTGAGAAAGGTTTACAAAGAATTTCCTGGTTCTAATAGGCAGATCAACAAATTTTGCTCTTCTCTTGTTTATTTTGTTATGCTCCACAGTTATTATTTTTCAACACAAACCTCGATCCTGTGGCATTGGGGATTGGCTCAAGGCAGGATGGGAGCTAGATTCTGATTGGGTACCAGGAGTCTGTGATGGCATCTGGCTACCTGCAACATACATGGAGACAAAAAATAAATGACTTGTTCCTAACAATGCAAAAGAGGTAATAAAAATCATACAGGTATTCTAAAAAGTGTTACACACAACTGTGCTAATTATAGTGAAAATGTGATATCTATTTCAAATAGACATTTTTATTTTATATAATCCATGGAAACATGCATAACATATTTAATCAAAAAGAATCCTGAAATGCTTTATTTTGTACTGAGTCTGTTTTCAAACTTATCGACAAAATTCAATTTATAGCTCTTGAAATATATATTTTAGGAAGGAATTTACAAAATCCAAGGCGGCTGAACAGTGGAATTCATCCTATTAGCTTGCACTGGCATACAGCCAGGGAAACATGGACAGCTGCCAACCTTAGAATGAAAGATAAATTATATCTATGCTGTTTGGAAAAAAAATCCACTGAATCAATGGATTTAATGTTGGTGCCAAGATATAACACAGTAATAAACCAATGCATATCTAAAGCCTGTGGTGTACACTTTGTTATCAAAATAAGAGCTTAGTTCATAATTTACATCTGGTAAAAAAAAAAAAACTAGCATGCAAATTGGAATAGGACGGAATCCAAGTCAGTGTTTAACCAAAGGGAACATGACTTCATAAATAGCAACACAAGCAGATTTACATCTTGACCTGAATATCTGCATAGCTGTGGGCAAAGTGCAGACAGAAAGCTTGGTTCAGCATCGTTGTATGTATGTGGCGATTTGGGTTTGCCTTCTTTTCTCCTCTTTTGTTTCCCCCTCTTACAATAGTCACCTAGGGAGGGATGGAGAATCCAGATCAGGGTTTTGTTTTTATATTTTTGCTGTACTGTTTTCGTACTGAAAATTACTTCTGAACTGCTTCACTCCTGCGGGTTGGCTTCTACCACCAATGCAATGGACTCTTGTGGTGGAATGAAGCCTCATCTACTTATAGCTCCTTGCTTGACTTCCAAATCAGTTTTGGAAAACTGGGAGACCTCTGAAAGCAGATTTAGGGGTCATGTGGAGGTAGGGAGTTGGAAGGAAAAATCTTGCCAATTAGGAGAGTGCTATATGATTGATGCTTCCTAGAGTAGTGAAGAATTATTTAGTTTTAACACAATAAGGAAAATAGCTCACCCAACTACCAGTATACTGCCCCCCAGATGATCAGAATATGACTTGTTACATAATTATTTACAAAGCCAGCCATAAAATCATGGCAAGAGAAGAGACTTGCTTTAATAAGATATTCCAAAGCAACTGTACTATACTACCCCACTGTACATATTGTTAATGAGTCTTTGAATTGACATGCAGGTTTCAAAAATACAAATACCCTTTATTTGGTGTGGCTGATAATAATCAAAATCAAAGCAAGCATGAAGAGGAAATTTAATCACATCCGCCACTGCTAGGTCCTAAAGAAAATCCCTCTTGTGAAGGTCTTATTTCTATTAAAAGGCAATCACTTGCCAATCATCCCAACCACATTTACAGTCAGGGCCCACAGCAAAGGAGGAAATGTATTTAATTATTATTGATTTTATATCCTATATTTCACTTTATACAGCAAGGTGATTTATAGCAACTAAAAATGCAAATTATAGACATAAACATAATACAATTACAATCAAGGTAAAATAAAAACCAGCACCATTAAAACAAAAATAAATTCAACTAACAAATGTTTGGTGAAAAAAAAGGAGTCCTTAT
Source organism: Laticauda laticaudata (assembly GCA_004320025.1). Classification (NCBI taxonomy): domain Eukaryota; kingdom Metazoa; phylum Chordata; class Lepidosauria; order Squamata; family Elapidae; genus Laticauda; species Laticauda laticaudata. The sequence continues at coordinate 31,303 of BHFT01000820.1, read as the reverse complement.
TTCTCTAAATTTTGAGGTGGGTGAGGCAGAAGATAAATCCCTTTCCTATATAGGCAGCAGAGAGATTTTTAAATTATCTTTTCCTAATGACCTAAATCATGGCTGAATATCTTTTGGCTTGTCTGGGCCACACTGAGTGAAGAGGAATTTTCTTGGACCTCATATAAATATATATAATTAGTTAATATACACAAATAACAAACTTCTTTTATTTTTAATATTTTGTGGGACCAGTTGCAAAAGATTTTGCGAAGTTTTCTGCAGGTTAACTTTTCCCTTCCTATAAATTGAGTTGATAGGATTCTGAGAATTTGTTTGCCAGGTTGTGAAGAGCAACTATGAGCTTAACATTAACATATGTGTTAATATGATAACACATTTAAATGATTCAGTAAACAGGCATTGTAATCTGGAATCATGTCAAGAAGCAACTTAGATGCAAATTTATTGTGTCACTGTCTGATTATCAATTCATTATGTAATGTATTCCTTGAAAAATAAAAGTATTGATTTGAAAGCTGAGGTTCTCAGGAATGCAACTAATATTTCAATATAACACCTCCTGATGATGACCAAACAACTAGGGTTTTGCAGGTTTATTTTAACATGAAAATATATTTCTCTGATAAGTGAAAGCCTGCTGGTTCTGTAGAATGCTGAGAAAGACTTGAATCTAAATACTATACTACTAGAAATATAACATTTTGCTCTTAACTTTCTGAATTCTATATTTCTTCTTGAACTCTTTTTAGTGTTTCTTATTTGGGCTAAATTACTGGCTTCTAGAAGTCAAATGATACAAGGGTATGGGATGTAATTTCACTTATTTGAGACGAAGAATTTTCTGTATTTATTGAGAGTTTTCCTGAGAAAAGGTAGTTGTCATTTAGTGACCACAATTTGAATTAGCAACTCAGTCATTAAATGAAGCAGTCATTAAATGAAATTATGGATGAACTTTCTTTTGCTTTACAACAAAATGAAGGTTGTAAATATGAAGTTTGATTGTAAAATTATTTTTTATTACTGTTGTAACTGCGAATGGTAGCTAAACAAGGCAGTCACTAAATAATATAACCTGTTTTATATACTGGGTTCAGTTTGGTTAAATGGAGTTTTAGGAAATATTTCTGGGTTATTAGGAATGAACAAACTAGTTAGCACCTCATTCCACACATCTGTATATAATCTAAACAGCTATTAAAGCCCCTGTCACACTGCACCAACGGATGCAAAGAGGATGTAAAACAGACAAAAAAGCTTGCCATCCGTTGGATAACAAGCGATGTACTCACTGCCTCCGTTTTGCTTCCTCTCTATCCGTCCAAACATCCGTTTATTGACGTTTCATCCGCTCAGAAAGTTTTGAGCTGCCTCAAAACTTTTTGTGAGGAAAATGTATCCAATTCGTCCACTCTGCATCCGCTACGCATCCGTTCGCATCCGCCAATATCTGCGAGGCATCGCTGTGGCATCCGTGCAAACTCGCATCCACTCGGACGCCAGGGAGGAAGCGGAACGGACGCAGAACAGATGCAGAACGGATGCCTAGCGGACATGCAGCACGAAACAAAGCATGTAAAATGGAAAAAAACGTTCGCAGAGGGAACCTATCTCGGATGTGAGGATGCCTAGAGGATGCAAAGGCACCTATACTGCCATAAAAAGGGGCGGAGCAACTCAATCTGGATTCTCACTTCAGAACAGCAGCCCTGCAGGTGCGGACCTCTGCAGCCTTCAATCTGACCTCTTGCTCTTCCACAGCATCTAGTCATGTCCACCGTGGATCGTAACAAATCCTTTGGCAGCCACATCCTTCTGCAACAGTGCGAAGCATCTACCAGGCTCTGTGAACTCTACTATGGAGAAAAAAGAGGCGGCGCCCAACAGAAGCGTCTGGTCCGAAAATGGTCAACCAGAAGAGCAGAGGACGGGACTGTTACAACAAGCTGATGGTGCGAGCTGAGGAACGAAGACCCTCGTGCATTCCAGAACTTCATGAGCATGCCTCCAGCCATGTTTACGAAGTTGTGCAGCGGCTGACACCCAGGTTGATCAACGGCAAACACCAACTTCCGGCCCAGCCTGAACCTGGGCTCAAGGTGGCACTGACTCTGCGCCACCTGGCCTCAGGACCACCTACAGAACATGCAGTACAGCTGGAGGGTGCCCACACACACCAATCAGCATTGTGGTCAGAGAAGTGTGCAGCCAATCATCGAAGAATACCTGGAGGAGCTCCTCCAGTGCCCCTCCACTGAAGAAGGCTGAAGAAAGTTGCAGAGCAGTGGTATCAGAGGTGGAAACTTTGCACAACACGTTGGACCATAAGATGGCAAGCACGTGGCTGCAAAGCACCAGCCAAGTCGGCGGTCCACTTATTTCAACTACAAGGGCTTCTTCAGCATCGTTCCTCTTCGCCATGGTCGATGCTGACTACAAGTTCATGTACATCGATGCTTCAGGCAACGGCTCATCTTCAGATCCCAGTATATAACGCAGTACCTCAAGGGGTAGGCTGGAAGGCAACCTCATCGTGGTTTCCCAGATCCAGAAACCCCTGCCCAACGACACGCAAAGATGTGCCTACTTCATCGTGGGGGGATGATGCTTTCTCCCTCACAACCTACCTCATGAAGCCCTAAACCTCCAAATACCTCACCCGTGAAGAGAGGATCTCAACTACAGGCTGTCCAGGGCAAGGCGGTGGTGGAGAACGCCTTTGGCATCCAGGCCAACAAGGTTCCAGGTATTCTCACCACCATGCAGCATCGCCTAGAAAGACCGTGAGGAGGATCATGGAAGCTTGCTGCATCGCTGCACAAATCTGATGTGCACCCGCTACCAGTCTTGCAGAACAGGCTCGTGGACCTCCAACAAAGGCAATGGACATGGAGCCTGGGGAATGGAGGCAAGGGCGAAACCTGATAGACACTGAGGATGTGCCAGCCTCCAACAGAGCCTCACGTGAAGGGAAGAAGCAGTGCAACCTCCTGAAACACTGGTGCAACTCCCCAGCTGGAGCGGTGAGTGGCAAGACAGGATGATAGATGCTTAATGGATGCTTCCTTCAGCCTGTCTCATCACACTGATGAATTGGCCATGTATGTTGGGTGGCCTACAATGAACAGGCATTTAATAAAGAGTTGTGTTATGTTGAAATATGTGTGGATGAATGATTACATTGTTTATTGATATAAAGGCCAAAGTGTGCAGCAGGAGGGGACCATACAGTTCCCATTATGCTTGCACTGGAGGTTATCTATCCCACAGCTATTACCCATCCAAAAGGTATCCCTGCCATCCACTGCTATCTTAACCCATCCCCACAAGCATGCAAAGGCTTTAAACCATTTCTAAAAGTTTCCACCAAACTTTTATTAACAAAAAGGAAATGAAGCAAGTGTATGAATCAAAAATAGACTTTATTAACAAAAATGAGTCTCTGCATTCCTCTTGGTCACTCAGTCTCAGGGGTGAAGGGTCCAGGTGCTGTGAGGTGGCTGGTTGCTGGAGTGCTTGTCATCAGCTCCTCCAAAAGCAGAAAGCAGCAGAAAGCCCCAGCCCCCAGAAGAGCGAGCCTGTGCTGCAGAAGCCCAGCAGAACCAGAGTGAGGGCCAGGGGCGGGATGTAGCTCTGTCCCTCTTGCAAGGCTGGCAGCAATGGCTGAGCTTGCTTGCTTCAGCATGGTTGTGGGTTGCTGGCTGTGCAGGGAGGCTGCAGGAACCAAGGCTGGCAGGAAGTGCTGCAGGGAGGCAGCACCAAGGCTGGCAGGAAGGCTGGCAGGCAGGCAGCAGCAAGCTGGGCAGGCAGGCATGAACCAAGGCTGGCAGGCAGGCAGGCACCAAGGCTGGCAGGCAGACTGCGCTGCAGCAAGGCTGGCAGGCAGGCAACACAAGGCTGGCAGGAGGCTGGCAGGAGGCTGGCAGGCAGGTAGACAGCAAGGCTGGCAGGGAGGCTGGCAGGGAGGCTGCAGGAGTCTGCAGCAAGCTTGCAGGCAACATGCAGCAGCAGCAAGGCAGTCAATCCATCCGGTAGCAGGTCTTTCCTCTGAATGGCGACCTGGCTTCCGAGGTCTGCTTCCGTTATATCCGCGCGGCTTACGCAATGCATCCTCCCCGCATGCGCAATTAACGCTCAGCATCCGCTAGGCATCCGCTGTGCATCCACTCTGCATCCGCTTCATCGTTCGGCCGTCCGTTCTGCATCCGCTGTATCCATTCCGTGTCCACTTTGCTGAGGCTCCCCCGGAAGCCTAGCGGATGTGCCATTGCTCCCATACGCTTCCATCCGCTGGCTTCCATTCCGCATCCGCTTTCCATCCGCCCTGCGTCCTCCCCGCGTCCGTGTTATCCGCTCCGTTATGCAAATTTTGCCCCTCTGAGAGCGGAACGGATGGAACATTTTTCTCGTCCGTTGTGTCCGTTTTGCATCCGTTGGGCAGTGTGACAGGGCCTTAAAATAGAACTGTAGTAGCATGGGAAAATACTCTTAGTTATCTCATCACTGGCTACGTTAGTTAGGAAATGTAAATATAGTAAAAATACCATTTAATGGATCTTTGTAAAGTGGACTTCAGATTCACTGAAAACATTTTTATCTGTTAAATCAGTGGTCCCCAACCTTTTTTGTACCAGGGACCAGTTTCACGCAGAAACACTTTTTCGCGGACCGGCAAAATCAATTCTTCCCCAAGAGTAAAGGGCTTCTTAGCTTTAGNTCCACGAAGTTAGGCACGGAAGTTAGTGCGGAAGTTAGGCGAGGGCGGAAGTGGTTGTCTTTCAAAATAAGACACCCGGAAACAAAAACATATTTTTATATATATTTTAATCACGATTATTCATTCTTTGCAGCCCGGTACAAAATGATCCACAGACTGGTATCGGTCCATGGCCCGGTGGTTGGGAACCCGTGTTAAATAATATTTACATCATTTATGTAAATACCCCCATAATTTGGTGCAAATGGCATAATTTGAATTTAATAGATACTCCATCAGCCTGCTATATTAAATCAAGATATGACAGTTTTTGGAAACTAGTATCAAACTCTTGGCAGTCCACACCAGAAAGCAATATTCTCCCTGGCTTACTTTTAACAGGAATAGATTCAAGTTACAAAAATCTCAGCAACTAGATAATTTTCACTTTCACAACCTGATATATTCCTCGCTACTTAAGACAGATTTTTCCAATCTTTTCCTAAGGGCCTTTATATGAACTGATAGGTGATTTTCTTAACTGTTAAGAGTATATTGTTCAGCGGACCAGGGAAGTGAACCCTCTCAGGCTGTGAAACTATCATTACACCATGACTGTGAACAACATAGTTCAAATGGCAGATAAAACTAATCACTCAAAGCATTTCCAAAGGCAAATCATAAAGTCAGTTACAATATTTTCCTATCCTTCCCCTCTGTCCCCACACAAGCATAGAATATGAAATATTTCTTTCTGGCAAATCCTATGTGAAGTTTCTCCTAGCTCAGGACATGGTAATCAGATTCTTAATTGATACTGTGAGATTGCGGCCAAGGATAAATAGTTGCAAAGGCCTTTTTTTTCTTTTCATATGTTGCATGATATATCTCTTACAAAAATAATAATAATGAAACAATTGTTTACACAATTGAATCTCAAGGAGAGCCGTTAGAATGATATAGAAGAAGAGATCTATAACTAGAAAATTGCTGAAAAGTATTTTTGGCAATTATTGGCAATTTGGACAGAAATGATTCGATCAAAAACCTTGGTGAACAAGATGTGTCAAGAATTCTAATGAATTGCATAGCCCAACACTAGGAGTAGTTTTGAATATATTATAGATGAATGGGGTAAGTCACTTGTTGGTCTTTAAAGTATCAATCAATCAGATATACAAAGCTGCCACTTTGTTTTACTGAAAATAGGCACAGCAAAATTATTTGATTGCTTTTTTCAAAATTGAACTATGTGTTTACAATATATGCAAGCTAGAATGTATAAAGGTACTTCAGGTTTATGTTGGAAATGCAGAAAACAAGAAGGGTCATATGACAACTGCTGCATTATTATTATATGCACAAAAATGTTAAGACTCTGAAATACCCACAACAGAAGAATGGCTGGTAAAGAAGTCAGCAGAGACAGCAAAATTGACTTGTTTCAATAGAGAAAAGACAATAAATGCATTTTTAGTGTTCAAAAATTCTTCATGGACTATTCTGCTGTTAGAAAAAAATGAACATGTGATTTATAGGTTTGATGATTAGAAATGGTCGATTATGGAAAGAAGGTAAATATGTAGATTATGGAAATGCACCAAATAGCCCTCATTCCTGACTAGGACTGCCATTAAAGCAATTGTAACCAAGTAGATGCTTCCTTACACTGTTACATTAATCTAATTATTACCCTCTGAGATTTTCAGCTTCCTATAGGCATATTTTGGCACAGAAATTGTAATATTACAATAAGTTGTAATAACATACCTCTATATTCTGGCAAGCTATTGAGGTACGACAGAGACCATAACCAGACAGTATGTACTATTATAAAATCTTTAATGCTCACTATTTTTTTCCTCCAACACTCACTTAGATAGATAGAATAGATAGAATTCTTTATTGGCCAAGTGTGATTGGACACACAAGGAATTTATCTTGGTGTAAATACTCTCAGTATACATAAGCATAAGAGAAATGATATTTCATGACAAGGTTAGTCAAGAATCATAACATACAACACTTAATTAGTCATAGGGTACATAGCAATTAATCATACTAGGAAACAGTCAATATAAAGTGCGTACGGATGCAAGGTGACAAAGTTTAGGCAGGTCCATAGGCAGGTCACAAGTGGGAGGGGATGGGTGATAAGGAAGTGATGAAAAGGCATTAATAGTAATAAGTAGTGCAGAACTTTGTAAATAGTTAAAGAAGTATTGAGGGATATTATTTTTTTTAGTAAGATGATGGCTTTTAGCAAAAACTTGGTTCTTAGTGTCTAGTTTGTTCTGGTGTGGGCGAGTGCGTCTATAGTTTGTGTTTGAGGGAAGGAGTTTGAAAGCAGTGTTATGTGCCGCGGTATGTGAGGGGGTGCTGTTAAATATTTTTCAGCACCCCTCTTTCTGACGTCGTGTAGGTACCTCAAAATGAAGGCAGAGTTTGGAGTAATTGTTTTTTCGTGGCAGTCCTAATTACCGCTCTGGAAGTGTATGTCTATGCCTGTTGGGTTGATAGAAAGCCAAACCAGACACTATATATGAGGTGACGAGATGGGATAGAACTCAGATAATTCCTCTGTAGAGACTGGATTAGCAGCTCCTTTGGCTAGTTGAGCTTTTCTGAGTTGGCGCAGAAAAGAAGTTCTTTGTTGTGTGCTTTTTTATGGATGATGTCTTTTGATGTTAGGGTGTCGCATGTAGGTCATGTGATATAGGTAAGAACCTAGAAATTTCTCACTACTGTCTCTACTGTTGATGACTGTGTTTGTCTAGTATTGTAGAGAGGTTGTAGGTATGGAGGGTTTTCTTCTGTCTACGCCCTTTCTACTGTTTTGAGTGTGTTCAGTCCAGATTGTTCCAATTACACGCATGAGGCAAAAGTGTGTAGCAAGCTTCGCTTGTCTGGTATGCGGATTCATGCATCTTGTCTGCATGAGACCAATCACTGTTGTGTTTCATGCTGCAAACTTCAGTATTGTTAACAAGATAGGGATGTTTGAGTGCAAGTTCATTGGTATATAGGGGAGAAGTGGAGAAGCAAGACAGCCTTGGGGGGACCCTGTGCTAATTGTAGCAGGTATCGAGAGCCGTCTGCCTTCCTTGCACCTGCTGCTTCCTGTCTGTTAGGAAGCTGTATAGATGCCACTTAAGAAGTGGTGTTTCAGGTACTGCTGGAGTTATTTTAATTTTTAGCTTAGAAGAATGTTTCCTGGAAGGTGGTATCTGAGGTATTGAATGGCTGTTAGACCTGAAGAGTCTATAAAGGAGGACTCTTGTGTAGGTGTTGATGAGATTCAAATGGTGTTTGTTAGAGATGTAATTGCAGAGCGCATATTAATAGCATTCGTCTGTTGATCTATTTGGGCTTGGTTGTGCAACTGGGCATGGGATCTAACAGCGGATTCGTAAATGGGTTTTCAGTGGGACAGCACAATGCTTTTTCAAAGATTTTCATAGCCTACAGATATGAGAGCAACTGGTCTGTTAGTCATGCGTAGCTTGCTTGGGCGGGCTTCTTTGGCACTAGGATGATGCAGGAAGGAAACATGGCACATATCTAGTGATCTATTGGAGATTTGGGGTGAAGATGATGGGCCATTGGTCAGCACAAGATTTATTAAGAGACTTTTAATCTGGCCCTGATTGCTTTTTTCCTGGCTTTTGTCTGTGAAATAGATGATAGATCTTGCACTTCTTTTTCTGTGATCACCAGAGGTTGTGAACCCAATGGGTTGGGGCCAGTTGTAGGAGGCTTAGCTGTTGTTGGCGTGTTTGAGATAGGTGGCTGTAGTTTCTTTTCAAACCTGCAGTAAAACACATTCAGGTCATCTGCTAGTTTTTGATTTCCTTCTGTCTGGGGAGGAGGTTTGCTGTAGCCAGTGATGTTTTTAAGAGTTTTCTGCATGTTTGCTGGTTTATTTGTTGAGAACTGATTCCTCAGAGTAGCTTCTTTTTGCTGCTCTGATCTCTCTTGTTAATATGTTTCTGGCCTGATTGTATAGCATTCTGTTACCTTAAGAATAAGCAAATCTCATCAAAACAAAACATTAACTTTATTTTTCAATGAGATGATATAGTTCTGCATTAGAATGAACACAAGACAAATCCAATAATTCTCAGTTCTAAGTAAACAGTAATTTCTGGTAAAAGGTAATACAAAAATTCATCCCAAATATGCTTAAATATTGCTATTTGATAGGTATTCAAGGAAATTTGAAAAATGTTTCAATGATCTATCATATCATACACTACCTTGTTTCTCCAACAATATGGCCTCCCCCAATAGGAAGTCCCAGCATGTTTTATAGGCATGAAATGAAATTAAGCCCCTCCCCCCAAATTAAGGCCTATATTAAAACATGCGAAATGGGGGGGAATGGTGAGGGGGCTTGCCATTAGGAAGTACTTTTGTTGCACACCCGGATATGGTGCTGCCTGCGTTGACTCTGATACGAAGTGCCCCACCAACGCTGAGGTCAACATCCAAGCCATCGCTGCCCGCCCGCCTGAAGATGCAATGGGGGGGAATTAAGTCACCCCCAAAAAGACAACCTAGCCATTTTTTTGGAGCTCAAAAAAAAATAAGACCCGGCCTTATTATATGAGAAACACGGTACTTCAATGTAAAACTGTAAATATCTATATTGGAGTATCTTAATTTATGATATTTAGCACTTCTAGCATTCATGAGACTTATGTTGGCTTCAGAGGTGGTATTCAACCGGTTCTCTCCGGCTCCGGTGAACTGATAGCAGTGATTTGGTGTGGGTCACTGAACTGTGGTAACCCCTGGCTGGCCACTCCCCCAACCTGGTTGCCCCGTCGCTCACTTGACCTGGTCGCTCTCCTAGCTTTCCCTACCACATAGTGGCTGGGCACAGCTCAGGCGAATGTCCCGCAGCTGCTGCACATGCACACTGTGAGTGCAGCCGCTACATATGCAATGAGCATATGCAGCAGCCCTTGGACATCTGCCCACCTGTCTATCCGGCCGGAGCACGCTTCTCCTGGCGGATGCGCCTCCTCCAGCCCAGCCTGGCCTGGCACAGTTAGCCAGTAGGTGACCACATGTCTAGCTGTCCCTTTTGCAGCGCCAGAAGCCTCTCCCAACCGACCGACTACTCTCTTCCTCCTCAGCCATATGGAACAAATGGGCAGAAAAGGAAGGGAGCAGCTGTCCGTCTGGTTGCACTGAAAAACAGGTGGCTGGGACTGAAAAGAAGTCATTTCCAACAATCCCTTTTGCAGCGCCAGAAGCCTCTCCCAACCGGCTGACTACTCTCTTTCTCCTCAGCCATATAAAACAAACAGGCAGAGAAGGAAGGGAGCAGCCGTTCATCCGGTTGCACTGAAAAAGGGGTGGCTGGGACCGAAAAAAAGTCATTTCCAACCACCTCTTTCGAAGTGCTGCACCAGCAGGCTCAATGGTGTAGACCTGCGTGGCCGGTGGCTAGGATGCAGCAGTGGCGGCAGGTTGGAGAAGCGCAGCAAAACCTCTTGAAGAAGCCTATAGCCACTGTGTGTTTTTTTCAGTGTGGAAGGAAGGAAGGTAAAGTTTCAGGCAGTTGAGAAAGCTGCCTAGCCCAGAGCTGCTGCTGGTGGGGGGCGGGCGAGGCTGCAGCACATAGCTCATTTGAATTTCCCAGCCCCAAAAGTGGGAGAGGAGGAAGGCTTTTTCAGGCAATGCAGGACAGGAGACTGGCTGGGATGAACCCTTGTAATGAGAGATTCTGCCTGGCACTTGGAAGCCTTTGTGTGTTTCAGATGGGTCTCCTTTCCTAGAGGGAAAGGAGAGAGAAAGAGAGGAAGAGAGAGGGAAAGAGAGAGATAGAGAGAAAGAGAGAGGGAGGGAGGGAAAGAGAGAAAGAGGGAGAGAGAAAGAGAAAAGAGAGAGAGAAGAAAAGAAAGAGAAAAGGGAAAGAAAAAGAGAGAAAGGAAGAAAAGGGATAGACAAAGAAAAAAGGGATGGAAGGAAGGGAGAGAAAGAAAGAAAGAGGGAGGGAGGAGAAAATGAAAGATATATGGATGAGTGGATGGATAGATACATGGAAGGAGGGAGGGAAAAAAAGGAGAGGAAGGAAGGACACAAACCCTGGCTTCAGAAGACTCTTTGAAACAGCACAGCAATCTAGGAAGGAGTCTCGGAGGTAATCTTGTAGTCAAAATTTGGCAAGTTAAGATTGTGGACTTCAACTGTCAAAATTCTGAGCTAACATGACTGGAGGAGGAATTCTGGGAATTGAAGTTCACAAGTCTTAAAGCTGTCGAGTTTGAAGACCCCTGTTCTAGTCCAACCCCCTGCTCAGGCAGGAAAACTCTGAGGATGCCAAAATCTGACTAAAGGTCCTGGAAAAGGTGTCAGAAAAGCAGAAATAACACTTAGAAGGGACCTGGGGGGGGGGACTGCTATATCATTTCATAGAGAAATGGCTGTCTTTGTTAAAAACTTCCAGGTTTTGGGAGGCACCCAGAAACTTCTGGTGGCAAGCAACTCACGGGTTAATTGTCTCATTGTCAGGAAGTTTCCTCTTTACTTTTAGGTTGTTTTCTCTCTCTGTTCAGTTTCTAACCTTCTGGTGCTTTGGAAAATACATTGTTTGCCTTCTGTCTTTGGAAAATATATTTGCCCCCACCTTTTTCTGGCAGCTCCTAAAAGCTGTTGCCTTATCACTCCTCTTGGGAGCCATTTCCTCTCTTCAGTGGTCCATGAAAGTACATCTCTAGTACGTAAAGATAATAAAAGTCAAAAAAAGGTGAACAATTTTTATAGAACTATAGATATGTTGAGGCTGGGTGTGACAAAGGAATGGCTTGTAGGGGAGGGGCCAGGTGAGGTCCCCCTTGGTGTGAGTGACATTTGAGTTGGCCACACCCACCCAGTCACATGACCACCAAGCCATGCCCACCCAGTCACGTGACCTTAAGCCACACCCACCAAACAAGCCACACCCACAGAACTGATAGTAAAAATTTTTGAATCCCACCACTGGTTGGCTTAAAGCTAAGCACACCAGCTTGCCTAAAACTTGTAAAAAGATAGATGAAAGATGGAAGAATTGAAATTCTTTAGGATTCAATACAACTGTCCATAGTTGAATAGGCTCAAAACAAATACAGCATTAATCCTGCATGGAATTGGAAAGATTATAATGTGCATACATCTGTATAAAAAAAAATTCTCAAAATTGATATAATTACAAATTGTTAACAAAATTTTGTTAAGGGAACAAAGGAGGGTAGGACAGATTAGTCACATCTTTAAAATTGTTCAAATGGGTTCACGTGATTTCTTCACAATGGAAAAAAAAAAGATCTATGCACTATGCCAACACATTTATAAGAACTGAGTGTTATGCTTATTTATAAGGAATTGAGAGAAAAATGTTTTATCCTTTTAAAAAAATGTACCCACCTAGCTATTTCCAAGCATAAATGTGTAAAAAAGCACAATTTTTTACTCCTTCATTGTTAGGGGAAAAATCTATGTTTCAACATTTACTTCCAAATCCATTTGCCATTCACTGTTCATCACACACACATACCCTCACACTCACACATTTCATCTAACCTGAAAGTTTCATTTAAATTTCATTATGATATTTCTGAACAAGCCAGAATCATAAAGTATATTATAAGCTGTTTTATACAAACTCTAATTTTCCTGCTTGTAATTATATTTCTTATTGCTCAGACATTATTTTATTTTTATTATTGTTAGCCACAATGAGCAGAAAACAAAGATTATAAATTCAATAAAACAACAAATTGCCTGGCCATGACATCGTAGAAGAGGAGAAAGGATATTTGTTATGTAGTTTTACAGCAGGTTTAATATTAACAGTATAACCAAGTGTAACCATAATGATGAGATTCTACAAAATCAAACTTATTATGTCATCCATTATTATATGTTTTCTGAAGCAGTATCAAAAAAATATACTTTATCACTTTCCGTAGGAATACAGATCTGGACTGCAAAAATCCAAATGATCATTAGATATCAGCAAAAATGAAGCATTTTCTGTTTCACTTTGCCTCTATCTCCCTTTTGTTGGTTGGTTTGTTTCGTAGTCCAGAGCTGATAACCCTAACTTTCAAGAACCTTCTACAATCCTGGCATTTCATGAAGAACTTGCACCCATTAGAAACTGTAATGAATAGACCCTGTTTTAACTTACTTTAGGTCATTATCAAATGATTTAATAATAGTTATATAGCTTTGAAATATCAGCATTTGTTTTTATTTCCACTAAAGCAATTTCACCTTACAGAAGAAAACACCTTTGATCTAGAAGCTGAAAAACCCATTACAGCTAAATTAATGTTGGCAGCCAACAAATTACTTTGGTTTATTTGTTAGCCTTTGTCTTAATTCAGCAGTACTGTTCTTATATATTAGTGGTTCTAGGCAAGGATTTCAATCTATTGGCATTTATATTTATTGGTGCTCTTGCCACAAATATAATGGAACCAGAAAACATCCAAAGAACATGGTACAAATTACGTGAGCTATTATATAAGTGAACAAAAGAGCTGTTAATTGTAGCAAGGAATAAACACTTTTTTTTACTGGATATATTTTAAAGGTTTCATTTTACTTTCTTGGTTCATGCACACACAGCTGATCAAGGAAATTAAAAACATCAAATATAGTATTTAATGGTTATTGTACCATTTAAGAAAGATTTCTTTTTTTTTAATAACTGGGTTATTCCTCATTCATTCTTAATTTTATATGTAGATCAATTACTATTATAACTTTAAAAAGAATTACTTAATTACCTAAATTACTTAATCTAAACCTCAGAATTAGAAAAAAGGAGTATGGATGCATATTAGTTTTTGATTTTTTGGTTTTAAATCTGTGTTTTGATTAAAAATCTCCATTTGACTGAAACATTGTTGGTCTCTGGCTTCTTTGGTTTTGTCAACAGCAAGCTATCCTGTATGAGACAGGAAAAAATTAGATCAAAAATACTTTCCTGAGACTGATCTTCCCTCACTTGGATTTTCTTTCCAAATATATCATGTTTTTACTTTTGACCATAAGTTACAGATCAAAAACCATTATTTCTAATTTTAGTATAGCAATTTAAAGCACTCTAAGTAGGAAGTAGGACAATAATAGCAGTAATAGCAACAACAAGAAAAGCATTATTTCCTTCACTACACTACATCCTCAGTGTACTAGAAAAGAATAATACATACATACATACATAGATACATATTATATATATACATATATATATATATATATATNATATATATATATATATATATATATTCAGATAGATATTTCTTGATGTCAGGGAACTTTTATCGCTTTTTTAAAGGACAGTTACTTTTGATTACTGAACAATACCTACAAAAATAGGGCAAGTGTGAATGAAATAGATGTAGCTTCGTAAGAATTAGAAAGTCAAGCATTTTCAGTAGTACATTTATCACCAATTTTGGCATAATGTTATTGCCGTCAACAGGGACATTAGAAACTAAAAATGCTAAAGGAAAATGCTATTTATCTTTATTATGATGTGAAACATAACACTGTTTGGTATTTGTGCTAATATAATCTGGTTTGTTTTACAAGAAGGCAACTGCCTGAGGTATTTCAATTTCTCAGACATTTTCAAAATTCGGATTAAAGTAGACAGATTCATAAATAAATAGAGCCAGAGATGGAAATAGTTGTTATCAATTTTGTGGAAATGCTACTATACTTTTTAATATCTACAATAGTCAAGAAATTAGTGCAGGATTGCCTTGATTTCAATGGAGTATTATTTTACAGAATGAGAATGTATACCTTGTTCAGTATATGTATAGCACTTGTTTGGAAACATCATCAATGTATTTCCATGAGATTTAAAATAAATACCATGTAGAGTTTTAGCTGCTCAAAAATACGGAACCTGCCACTGCATTCTTGGTTAAGCCTAATGAGAAAGAATATATTTTGTTCGTTAATGTCCAGGAGTCCAGCAACAGTTTTATTATCTGTCTGTTTTTGGAGTGCTAAAGGAAAATACTTTTTCTTTTCAACAATTGCTGTACCAAAAATTAAGTTTTGATCTGCCAGCTTTCAATGCTCTAATCATGGTGGCAATTTTTTTCCTTGCAATTCACAAAGAAGGTGTCTAATTTCACTATCACATCCATTAAAAATGACAAATCAAGCAGACATATTGTTTGATAATTGGATAGTATCTCTGTTCCTTGAGTCAATGAAAGCTTTGATTTCTGGCAAAAGTGAAATAAATCAATACATTATTTTTGCTGGATTAACCCATTAGATTTCAGTGTGCACCAAACAGACTGGCAGCGTTAGGTGATGATTCACTGAGAACTCATTTGAAGCTTGGCTTTGCATGAAGTGAATTGAAAAAAGTATTTCTACTAAAAGAAGACATAAAATATAATGTCATGTTTTTACAGAAATTATCTGTTGATTGGTAATACAGATAATTTGAACACATAGATAAACTGGCACATATTTTGTAATTTTGAATGAGTGAGTGATAAAATAAGGTTTGCAGTTTTTCCCCTTTTGACTAGTCATTGTATCCATGGTATCCATATGTGCAAAATTATTTTGCTTGCTGTATATTAGCTGCTGAAAATTTACCATGATAAGAGTTAAAAGGAATAGTTACGAACAAATCCTGAATATAATCTCCTCCTAATGGTCTCTGGTAGAGCTCAGTTTCATCAATTGCAAAATGTCACCGGGGCATATGCTAATCTGCCCTCAAGAAGGAAGATATTCCATAAAATAGGAGCTGTAACTGAGAAGCAGTCTTGAGAATCCCAGACTCCTTAATCTTCCCCCAAGATTAAGGGAGATCACTAACTATTTCTGCTAAAAAGCAAGTACCAGATTGCTAAATTCCATTGGGAGAAGTGGGACTGAAGGTACCTAAGAGCCCAGTCATACAAAACTTTGTTACAACATTCGAATTGCTTCTTGACAATGGCAATTTTCACTCACCAATAAACTGTCTATTGCATTCTGAAGCAGCCAAAATGTCTGGATGATCTTCATCTGACTAAGCAATCAATACTGATTCTATGTTATCCTAAGTATGAATCAAGAAATAAAGAATCTGTTTCCCCAAGGGCATCTTACCATTTTCTTATCAACTTTCCCCCAAAAGTTGAACATTATAGATAAGATAATTCTTGTTCAAAACAGGTGAGTTGAAGTGAAGCTCTTCTACATATTACGCTGAGATGTCAAGAATGGAGATCTGCTCTCAGGTTGTTTCGCTGATAATTTTTCATAGAATCTAAGTCTGTTATTTATTTTTCTTCGGGTTAGGGATTTTAGTGAGATCGAAAGTAACTATTTCCTGATGAAATCATAAGTACGCATATCTTTTGTTTTGACTTTTGCCTTCCTAACTAATAGTATTAATGTGATGTTTGCTATAAAACCTGAACGTTATTTTAGATAATTTGGCTTGGATAATATATCCAGAAAGTACTAAAAAAATACAAAATTAGTAAAAGGAGAAGAATAAGGAAAGAGAAAATGTAAGAATGAATGAATGCTGGTTTGAATGCACAAATTTGCATACTGAACTGTGTTGTAGACCTTACTGCTTAAAAACTCTGTCTTTTACCCTTCCTTTAATTTCTTTGCAGAGCTAAATGGATAGATTTTCCCTTGACAGTATTTTGGTGCTCACCTGGAACCAAGCCTGGGACCCTGATAATTGCAATGCATCACACACAGACTAAACAGCCTTCTAAAGGCCAGATTACACCTTGGCTGATTGGTGTCATAGCGACAATACAATGCAGTCATAAACTCTGTAAAATTGGCCATTTAAGCTGTGTTTATGGTTGCTTTGTGTGCTGATAAATCTAGAATAGAAGTGCCATTCTCTGTATAAAAACAAATGCTATACATAAAAAGATGCCTCAAGCAAGTTTTCTCCTACTGTTTGTACAGATCTAGCACAACCTGACCTGATTTTCATTTCAAATTCCTGGTTATTAACAAAATACACCAAGTTAAGTGATTTTCCAAGGAAAGTAAATTATTAACCCATTTCATATCCAAACTACAGTTTGTCTCATAGAAGGAATGGGAAGTAGACATTTGAATTTCTTTACAGTATGCAATGTCTTCTAGAGTAGCTTTATACCTGTATACTTATTTTCATTATATGAAATAACAAATTTTAGTTTCTTGCATAGGGCTAAAACTAACAATATGCAGAAAACTGAAGTAGGAGATGAAAAAATACCATAATAATTCAGTGTCAAAAAACTTGATTTATGAATTTGAATAATATTCTCAGACTTTTCCCATACCTGTATAATCTTATAAACCAGGGATCCCCACCCCCCTGTCACCAGATTGCAGCAGGCCAGAAACTGGGCCGCACAAATAAGCAAAGCCCCATCCATTGGGGGGCGGGCATGAAACCATGCCCCCTCTGGTCTGCAGAAAAACCTCTCTCAATGAAACTGGTGCCTGGTGCCCAAAATCTGAGGGTTGCTGTTATAAGCTACATTCCATTCTTCTCCAGAGAGAAGGTACCATACAAGAGTGCTTCACTGTCTGAACATAATTTATGTTTATTTATTTTCATGAAGCCGTTGTTAAAGTGATTCATCTCATTTTTACAATAGTGTGTATGCTGTTCATACAATTACAGTATCTTAGAATAAGGTTCTGGCATTAAATGACTTTCTAGTGACCAACATTGCAAAGTCCCAGCAGTTATTTACTGCCACAGCCACTGAAGCCTATACTCTACAACCTCACATCTCTAAGACAAAACTGGAAGCATATTTGTGCAGCTTATTTTGTGGGTGCATTTACTTAGAAACAAATTCCACCTTGTTTAATAAATCTTAACCCCAGGTAATCCAACTGCTGTCAATGTTTTGAGTACCGTATTTTTTGGAGTATAAAATGCTCTGAAGTATAAGACACCCTTAGCTTTTGGGAGGAAAACAAGAAAAAAAAATTTGCTTCTGTCTCCCAGCAATTTGCCTCCTTGCAGCAAACAGACTGTTTCAGTTTCAGCACAGCCTGATTAGCACCAACAGCTGATTGTTGGTTGGACTGGCCTCCCGATGATCAGCTGTTTCAGACTGCAGGGTTTGCCATAACTCACTGCTGCTTCTGTGTGTCCCATTTTCGCCCTCTGATCCTGTTTTCAGTCTCTGTACTCCCTGTTTTTGGTTTCCATGTGCCCTATTTTCTGCTCGTTCTGGGCAGTGGGGATCGGAATGGGCAGAAAATGGGATGCGTTGAGGCCAAAAATGGGGTAATGGCAATCCCTGCAGCCTGAAACAGTTGATGGTTGGGAGGCTGATCCAACCGACAATCAGCTGCTTGTGCTGGTCAGGCTAAGCTGAAGCTGAAACAGGCTGTTTGCTGCAAGGAGGCAAATTGCTGGGAGGCAGAGGCCAAAAGGTGGGGGTCGGTGGGTGGCGGGGCTTTGGCAACATTCTCTGTATAAGTCGCACAGACATTTCCACCCACTTTTGGGTGGAAATTATACTCCGAAAAATATGGGGTACATTTTTTTGAATATATTTTGAATATGCTTCAATAAAAACACCAACTTTAAGCCACGTTAGCCATGTTTACTCACAGGTAAATCTTATTTGAATTCAGGGGAGTAGACTTCATTTAGGTATGCATAGGACTTTGAAACTAAACAAAATTCAAAACTCATGTATGGCTTTCTATCACACTACCAACATAGTAACACTAAAATTAAATGGGGAATTTCAAAGTAAATAACCATCAAGTAGTATTAAAAGTAAAGTAACAGAGTTGAAAGAAAGTGCAAAAAAAAGGAATTAAAAAAAGAATTAAGAATCTACTTTTGAGAGAGAAGGAAAATAAACAGGAGGGGAAGATAAAGAGACTTAAGACAGCTTTGGCATTTTCAGAAGACAGAACAATCTCTAACCTGCTTCTTTTTTGTGGTCTCTTTTCTCTTGTTCTGCTTTCAAACATATCCTTCACTTATCATGCGCCTTCTGCTACACTTGGCCTCTTCAACACTTCCTCTTTGAAAAATGACAACATATGGCTGCAGAATGTTTTGCGCTTTAGTCTCATATTGGATCAAAGTAAAGATAGTCCAAAAGCATAAAATGGATCTTAGTAAAACGTTTGCAGAAATTTTATTAAATTTATAAGTTTCACCCTCTGCTATTGGTCACCTATGTCAAACTATCAAGTACAATGGTGCAATAATCAGATGTCTCCATGTTCTTCCTCTATGGCTGCCATGCGTAGTAGTAACATCCTGATATAGACCTGGAGAGCAGAATGCTGTCATGCCAGGGGATGTGTTATAAAGTCTTGCACTTAATTTAAAAGGTAGAAAAAGAACCAAGCTTCTAAGATGTTAAAGCAAGTACCTCCTGACAAACATTGCTCATTACAGAATTCTAACCAGATGCCAATTTCAGGTCAATGTATGTGTGTTAAAGTTCCACATTTGAAAATTAAAGATCCAGTAGTAAAAAAATAAGAACAAAAATAAGAAGATGGTGTTCCCTAACTTGCTATCCTCTAGACCAGGGCTGTCAGACTCCCGGCCCACAGTTTGGATGCATCACGTGCTGGCCACACCCATGCCTGGTTTAGCGAAGGGAAAAAGTCACGATATGTGATGCCATTGTGATGAAATGAGTTTGACACCACTGTTTTAAAATGTTGGAATGATGAATAGAATGATTTCCCAAACTATCACGGCCAGTTTTGGGCTAAGACTGATTTTAAATTCAGAGTTCACTGACAAGAGAAAATAACTGGAGAGTTTGTGGAACTGCCTCCCAATAGGAAAGTCTGGTCAGGAACTCTTTCATTACAATCTCCAACAAGAAAGGTGTGTTGTAAAATTTTATGATTCTATATTTCTTTATCCAGGCATATTAATAAAAACAACACTGGCTTTCTCCTAACTGCTTGCTTATTATTCTTCCACCCCACTATTTATTCCTTTAGCATTTATTTTTTTTAGTCTGAAAAGCTTAATATTTGGCTGCTCTCTGAAGGAAACAGGCATATTTGATAGATAAAAGATTTCATTCATCATCTATTTCAGAATATGGGGTGGAATGTGGGAACAAATCAACTGCTGTGCATTTAAGATTCTAACAACCCTGCAATTTTGTATAGCCATTTCCCTCCACCCCACCCCATCCCGTTCTTTCGAAGAAACTGCTTTTATTCTGCTAATAACTAACCACAGTTAAAGCAGCATGGATCCGATTAGTAGTTCTTATGGTACAAAAGGGAGGGGGTAGCTCGAACACAGTTGCCAATTTGTCCACCTGGGTCTCTAGGAGAAAGATTAGATGAAAGCTTGCTCTTTTATTACTGACTTCATCTGTCATCTATATTTCAGCATTTTTTGAGCTGAGGTACTGCTTTTTTAAAGGTCTAATTTGACCACCTCAAAAAGCTTCCCTTCGATTGACCTCCATGTACCTGAAAGCAACTTACAGAGACATATAATATTTCAAATGAGACAAAAAAAAAAACCCTCTCTCTATGTCCAGTATTTTTCATCACATTTATACAAGTGCCATCTTTTATTACTCAATGGTGGCAATTGAGTGTGCTTACTGTTACTTTACTTTTTGATCCAAAGAGACTACCTTGCTTCTTACCCCACATTTCAAATTTTTAAAATTGTTCAAGGTGGATGGATGAGTTGAAGTGACAAAGGGTACAATGCTGGAAGACCTGAACGACCCAGTTAGGAATAGATTGTCATGAACAACATTTATTTATATCGGAGGTGGCCACTTCATTTTCCAAACTGGGACTACTATGGAGGGCTGCCACCACCACTGCCCCACTGCTACTACCCACCCCAGCTCCCTAGCCAAAGCTCCACTGCCACCCTGCCCTCCATCGTTTCTACTGCACTCTCTCCGCTGCATCATTGCCTTGCCCCCTTCTCTCAATGCTCCAGCCCTGCCACTGGCCAGACTGGGACCATCCATTGGTTGGATGTGGCTCCCAATGATAAAATGCCCAGGTCTGATCTATATAGTTGTGAAGTATCAAAAATAACTTGATAAAATATAATCAATCAATCAACCAAAACTTCAAAAGCAACAGATGGTTTACTGAAGAATCAATGAGACAAAAACTTGGTGTATCCCTTTCTTAAGTGTTTTGTTGAATAATGTCTCGTACGTGAAGACAGCCATGAAGATATAGCCAGTGTCAAAATTTGATAAGCGAAAAAAAATATGTACATGTGAAAAGGAGAAACTAAATCCTGATGTGTTTACTTACAATATTTTCACAAAAACATAGAAGAACTTGATCCTATTTACCTCATGGAGATGCTTATAGGAAAGGAGGAAATTATCTCTTCCATTTACACCACAGACAAAACACACACAGAGTGTTTGTGGGTTCAGATCTTATTTAAAAGTAGATTAGCTAAAGGATTGAGGATACATTGACTGCAGAAATAGATGTCAAATCTGGTGAAAATGTCAGCTAACGCCAGCATGCTGAGCTTTCAGAACACTAACATTTTTGTTCCCTGGAGATAAAACGCGAGGAAATGCCATCATTCTCACAATTGTTGGGCGGGGAGGGGGAATTGGACTCTCTTCCCATCTCACCACACCAGGGTGGGCAGAGTTCCTCTTAATAACCAGTGCAGTTACTTAACTGCAACTTGGAGACCCAGGATTGCAGTTGTTGAGCAAACTAGTCATGTGGCATCTTGTTTAATAATTTCTTCATTCAGTGAGTGAGATTCTGAACCCAGTTATGATTGTAAATGGAGGACCACCTGTACTGTATTGTTTCCAATCTATAATATAGTGTGAACAAGAGATACAGGAATATGAGCATTATACACAAAGGCTACCTACAGTTCTTAAAACATTCCACTGTATTTTTACAGTTCTATAAAATTTACACGTACAAGCAGACATGATTTGACCATGGTATAAAGTATGAAATGGCCATGAGAAAAACCCTGGCCCAGAATACAGTGGCTTGGCCGAAAAGATCAAAACATAATGTGTTACTTCACTTCACTTCAAGTTATGGTTATAGCCTAAATTGGACTGAGACCAAAGTATTTAAGTATTTAAAATCCCTCTCTTCTGAATCTGCTTGATATATAAGAACAGCTAGAGAGGTTTCTTTCTGAATCTATCTTTTGCTGCAGTTAGGCTTATTTTTATGTATACATGGGTTAGCTGACCCCTTCCCACAGTACTGAATTCTTTCTAATGGGAACAGTCACTGGAGGAGGTGGCAGGAGTATCTAAATCTATATCTATATATCTCTATCTATAATTGATATAGATAGATACTCCTGCCACCCCCTCCAGTGACTCTTCCAATTTTGTAGAATTCAGTATTACTGGGAGATTAGCTAACTCCACCACTCTGTCTTTGAATGCAGAGGAGTGGAATCCCAATCTGTTTTTCCCCCTGGGGCCTTATTGATGTTTTAGGTAATTTTCAAACCAACTTTCCAACTAATTTATTTTCTGTGTCTTTTATGTCTTGTGTTTCTACACAAAGACATGTTGTGCTGCCTTCCTTAATGTTGCTTTTAAATTAATACTGTCTTAAAATTTGAAGTTTAACTATTTCTCTTAATGTGACAAACTATTTTTGGCAAATGGAATAGATATATAAATAAGTATATTCTGACTGCATGATATACATGCAGAAGGACTCAAATCACAACTTAAACATGAGAGAGAGAAAAAGGGAGGGGTCAAAACATTAACCTTCGGCTCTCTGAAGTAATGCTAAGTCATAACTAGCAGTAGGATGTCTTACTCAAAAGTAGGGAACTTCTGATCCCAAACAGAACCTCTGGGATAGACATGAACCAGAAAACAGTCTTATCTCTAGTGACCTGAACGCTATAGGAATGTATTATCCTGGGAAATGCACTTGGCCCTCTTGCTCCTGCTTTAAAAACTTTTTAAAAGGCATCCTTGATTACTGTTGTCCTTCCAGAAATTATTACAGGCACAGATGTTTTGGAGGGCCCTTGGGAAATGAATGGTCATCATTAGGCCTAATGTATTATGGTAGGTTTGTGCTTTTTGTTTGTTTGTTTTTACTATCTTTAAGATGTAAATTGCTGCATTCAATGGCACACAAACATAATAACAAACATCTGATGCCAGTTGAGTTACTACCTTGCCTATTATTTATCCATTATTGATTTATTATATGTATCCTGGAAGGTAGATTGGAATTTGAAGGTTGTCATAGCCGGGAGTGGCACTGGGGATAAGTTCCCATCGCTTATAAAATGCTCCCAATAGCGTGCGGTTCAAATAGCCTCTGACAACAAGTCCAACTCCTAGCCTGCGTGTGGCGAAACTGTTTCTACTGATAGGAAAAGGGCAAAAGGCGGGTCTCTGGCGCCTGAAAACCAGATGCTGAAAACCAGACGGGGCTCGTCAACCTTGTAAGGTAGCCCGTCTAGGGGAAGGAAAACCCTGATTACAAACCTCCGCTGCCGTGGATCACCTGCACATGGGAAAGTCTAAGTGAGTAACGCCTGAAAGAAAAATCCGGAAAGTGGACCTAGTAGGCGGTTGCATCTTTGCACTGCCCAATATCTTCGGGCAACTCCTGCACCAAGCAGCGCCAACTGTTCAGCATGCCTTTCCGTTGGATCCCTCAGCAAGGTTAGAGAGGGGGTCCTTGCGACTGGGCATTCTCAGGCCCTCCTATATTATTCTGCCAGGCTCGCGTCACTGTGACGAGGTCACTCCAGATGCTGCACTCAGGCAGTCAACACGGGGAGACAGCAGATACCGGTTAAAAGTCCAAGCATATTTGTGTCAGCTTTGGACACCTTGCGCTGTCTCCTGTCGTGTGGGAGGAATTCTAGGATTCCACTGGCAGGGGGGCTACCGCCCGCCTTCAAGCTGGGCAGCCCCCAGCTCAATAAGGTTCTGGCCCGCCACGGTCCGCCCTACTTCAGTGGGTGCCTGGAGTGTAGGCCAAAAAGCCGAAAAACGACTGTATACTTTGCACCAACTTACGAATACTTAAGAAATCAAGCGCCAGTGCTGAACTGGCAACATGGGAATGTGGACGAACGATGTGTCCTGGCAAATCTCCGACCTCCAACAGATTTGATGATTCCAAGAAAAACCGCATCCTCAATGTGAATAAAGCGATTAAAGGTTGACAAGCCGCACTGCAGGAGACACGACTCCCTGGTGTCTGGCCAAGTTTATAAAGGAAAGAGATTACACCTTCTTCTGGCATGGCAGGAACCACAGGAGCACAGGCTCTATGGAGTCGCGATTTGCTGTCCGGAAACTCCCTCATAGAAGCTATAGAAGCACCATCCTCAGGCACACCACGGCAATCCTGTCACTCCGCCGCTCAACACCTCATCCGGGACCGGACAAACACTCCTCCAGCGTCTAGCCCCAATGCTCTGTTCTGCAGTAAGGCAAAGGACCTGTTCTTACAGGGACACTTGACGACGATACGCAGATCCCTGTAGAGGGAGCTCCTGTTTCTACTGGGTGAGTTCAACGCCCGGGTTGGAGCGGACCACAACCTCCTGGCCCTTTCTTTGGGCCACTTCCGGTCGGCAAGTGAATGACAACGGCCAGCAATCTACTCGAGCTCTGCTCTTATAACGACCTCTGTGTCACCACCACCTTCTTCCCCGACTAAGCCCCGACCATAGGGTGTCGTGGAGACCCAGGTCTCGCGATTGGATCAACTGTAGGAACTACATCATCACTCGAAGATCGCTTCTGAATCAAGTGCTGTTACGCGCAAGCGTCCCACAAGTGCCGACTGTGACAACAGACCATCTCTGGTCGCCAGAAGATACGCCTCCTCCCCAAACGCGTTTTACCGATTTGAAGCAGAAGCCCGGCGCCTCGCATCTAATACAGTCGGAACCGCTAATACCTGAGCTACGTGTGAACGCGTTGCCAGAACCATCAACGACGCCCTGGAAGACTGTCCAACAGATAGTTCGCCACGGTTGAGGTGAACCATCATCCGTGAGCTATGTCCAGATGCCTCTCGATACTTTTGCGCAGAAAACAAGGAAACAAGAAGACTGGCGTTTGAGGGCAGAGCGCTCGTGATCGATTTACTGGCTTAATCTCTGCCAGAAACATCCAGCTTCTGCTGATCTCGGGAAATGTTGCATTCTGGGAAATGTATGATAGGACATGAAAAGGGCTTTACGGTCAAGCAGCAATCAGATCACCCCACCTCAAGTCAGCGGAAGCCTAGTCGATCACTGACCGCAGCAAACAGATGGAAAGTGGGCTGAACACTACCAGGAACTTTACTCGAGAAAGACCATTGTCACCGGACTCCAGCACTGAGAAAACGACGAAGAGTACTTCCCAGAATGGACGAGCTGGACGCCCCACCCCAATGAAGAGCCTAGTAAAGCCATCGCATTCCTAGCCAACGGCAAGGCCGCAGACCAGATGACAACATCCCACCTGAAGTAGTGAAGTGGCAAAAGATAGCTCTCTCCTCGGAACACCTTACATGAAACTCTTGCTACCAATGTGCTGGGAGGAAGGAGCTGCTACCCAAAGACATGCGTGTAAGCCAAGATATCACGCTGTACAAAAACAAGGAGAAAGAGAAAGTGACTGTACAACTACCGGTATATCGCTGGCTAAAGACACTGTCGCGTAAAGCCTGACGCATGTGTTCTTCTCAACGGACTGCAAATTCCGACCTCAATCGCTGCTCTAACCCAGGGGCACAGTGCGGCTTTAGACCACCAGATCGAGCCTATCGACATGTTTTCTCCGTAAGAAACAACCCAAGAGGAAATTGGCCGTGAGCAGAGACAGCCGCCTTTATCTGCCCTTCATAGACCTAACAAGGCCTTCGACTGTCTGGTCAAGTCGAGATGGACTGTTTGCCCTCCCCAGCGCATTGGATGCCCCCCCAAGCTTCTGAGAATTGATCGTTGTCCTTCATGATGACATGAATTGGGACTGTCCCAATTGATGGCCGTCGTGCTCTGACCCTTCCCAAATCAAAACGGTATCCAAAAAACAGGGCATGCGTTCTGCCCCTACACTCGTTTGGGATATTCTTCTCCTTACTCCTCTCATACTGCATTTGACGAGTCTGATGACGGCGGATCAAGCGCACCAGAAGCAACGGTCGGCATTATTCAACATCCACGTCTGCGAGACAAAACCCGAAGTTACGAACATCCTCATCAGAGAATTTACTTTTTGCACGATTGACTGCCGCCCTGGCTGCCCACACTCAGAGAGCTATGCAGCGACTTATTGACCCGCTTTGCAGCTGCATGCAATGAGATTTGACAACCATCAGTCTGAAGAAAACAGAGGTTATGTGCCAGGATTCAGTTGGTGCTCCAAGCATCTCCGATTGCGCGCAACAGCACCCTCATGGTGGCAGACAAATTCACTAATCTCGGTTCTACACTTGCGAAAAAACCCTCTCTCTTGTCTGATTGATTGAACGCTTCAGGATTGGCAAGGCGAGCAAGCAAGCAATGGCCCGGCCTAAATAATGAGTGCTGCGTGGACAATGTTATGGCGCTGACTACCAACACAAATATGCAAGTCTCTACGGGCAGTGTTTTGATCACCCTCCTCTATGGCAGTGAGCATGGACACTCTACTCTCATCAGGAGTCGCAGGTAACGCCTGTTCACCTTCGTTGCCTCCCGCAGACTCCTTCGTATCACCTGCAAGATCACAGTAACCAAGCATGACGTCCTGGCCAAAGCAGAGTTGCAAGCATGTTAGTTGCCTTGCTGACAGGCAAGACGCCTGCGTTGTGGGCCATGTTCATCCGCGATGGATGCACCGTATACCCAAAAAGCCGATGCTTTTTGGAGAGCTTGCCACCGCAACCAAGGTATTGACGCCCAGCTCTCCGCTACAAGGACGTCTGCAAGCGAGATGCTTAAAGCTGGCGGATTCATCCCCCGCTTCAGCTCGGAGGACCCAATGGCGCTCAAGATCGCCAAAGGTTGGCGGAACACCCACCAGGAACATCATCAAGGCAGCTGAGAAAGAAGAAATATCCGATGCCCGAGAAACCCGGTCACACCAGAAATGCAAAGGACCGAGAAGCGGTTCCACCGACCAGACTCAGCACATTTCATGTCCAATTCCATGACGCGAATTTTCCATGATCTCTCGAGATCGACGGAGCCAACAAGATTGGAATTCATAGGTGCAGTTTAAATGTATTTGTTGCCATCTTGCTATGGGGCTACTCTGGGAAGCTTACAATAATGGAATGGAGAAAAATGATTTAAAATAAATCAATAAATGAGAGGGTAAACTCAAAAATATGCAAAAGAACAGCACATTATATCCTAAAACTAGAGTATTCCATTTAAAGCAATATGTGTGGCTCAAGGTTGAACTGTGGAGTCCTTGAAAATAGCTTAAATAAACCAAAAGACCCAGTAATCCAAGAAGAAAAAAACCAAGAATCATTTACCACATACAATGAAACTGTAACAACCACTATGTAGGATAAACAGGCAGAGTCCATCCACCACCAACTAGCAATCAAGAGACAGAATGAAAAGTCCTTAATCATTTGGAAAAGTCCGAAACACTTGGATAGATTGAACCACCATTTCAATTGAGAAACTGTGAGCATCCTAGACCAAGTTGAATACAAACAAGCTTTGTATTCAGGAAGTTTGGCATTCAGACAAGTCAGCCATCAGTAGACACACACAGGTATATCATTCTGAAGGGATAATAAAAAAAAAAAAGCTAAGAAGGAAACAAGAAGACCNACACAGGTATATCATTCTGAAGGGATAATAAAAAAAAAAAAGCTAAGAAGGAAACAAGAAGACCAGAACACATCCTATGAAGCAGCCTACACTTAGATAAGCAGGGATTAACTCCCAGGACAGAAAACAATACTCTAATCAAGGAACTATCAAGGAGAAAATCATACTCCCACCAACACTGGCAAGGCAAGTTACTATATACTGTATAAACAGGGAACAACAGTTCACATTCATTAGTATTGATGATATCTAATTGGTAGTGCAAGCAAACAACTAAGTTTAGAGAGCACCAGGAACTCCAGAAGTAGTATAGCTGCAATCATAAAGAGGAATTCCTTTTGAAGTTTGGATCATTAGCTTAAACTTCTTTGCAAGATCACATAAATGTTTACCTATATTTCTATAGTGTGGTTTGGAATTTCTCAAATGTTATGTCAGTTTTTGTTTGCAAGGGAGAATAACAGCATTAAGAACTCCTGGTTATATCATTTATAAACATGAAGATGTGGATTATTAAAGATTAATGCATTTCTGGATTGGTGTCGGCATTCCGTTTGTCTCATGCTGAAATTAATTCTGTTTTTTTCTGTCAACGACAACTCACATTGCTCTGTTCTGGAAGAGAAATCAGAGGTACATGTGTGAATTTAGAATGAGCAATGAAACTGATTACTAAGAAAGTTAACAGCTGTAATAAATCAACACATCACAATAATTTGAATCCAGCATTATCTAGGAATAAGGAAAGAACAAATCCACTTGAGAGTTTTATTTTATGATTGTTAGAACATACCTTTTAAAATAAGGTTACTAGTGACCACTAAGGGATTAAAAAAAAAATGGGGTGGGAGAGAAAATGGATGAGAATTAAACATCCATTCAAATATTTACAATGACCTTGTAAACCAGACTGATGTTTATCAAGTATAGATACTATTTATTTAGAATATAACAACAGAGTAGTTCTTAATCTTTCATTGAAAAAGTTGTAGTTATATCTAGTCAACTCCCAGTCCAACTCCCACATTTAAGAAGCCAAAAGGACTTTTTTCACTCACACTATTCAACTGTTCGTTTACACCAGTAGCAGAAATTAAAAAGAATATACATTTGCCCTTGCTCTCCTTGATCTCATGGTGGCCTTCAGTACCACAGGGCTTAGATTGGTACTTCTGGCAACAATCTGAGCTGCTGCCCAAACATTTCCCCAAAAGGAAGTAGTGCAAAATTTTATCCATGCAACTTAGCCTAACACAACCCATTTTCAAACATATTCTTTTCTTTTGCATTCTTTCTCACCAAATTTGGGTGTATTTTGTTAAATTTTCAGAGATTTATCACCCTCAAGAATAGACAGATGATCACTTCTGCTTTGGGCTTCTTCAGCTATGGACCGAAATCGTGATCGTCCAGTTTTGATCCGTGCTCGCCGCTGGAGCGCTCCGAGCTGCCTGGATTCAGGGCTGAAGCCACCCTGTAGAGGTGGTGAAGAAGGGGGATCCGTCAGCGGGGTTGAGGAGAGCTGCATCTCTCCTCCCTTTCCCAAAGGCGGTTGTAGCGGTGGTCAGAAATGGCCACCTCAAATAAGAATCTGACTGGACAAGATTGTGCAGGAGGAAGTTTAAAGAAGAAAGTTTGACTGACCGGGTTGAATGGTACCTGGAACCTGAATTTTAAAGATAATACTTTTCCTAAAAAAGATTTTAAGCTGCAAAAGAGAAAGGGAAAGGAAATGGAATTGGCTTTTTTTCCTCTAACATTGACAGTTTTGATTGACTTGGAACATTAAGAAGAAGAGATTCCAATAAGCAATTGATACTAATCCACTTTGACATTAATAGGCTATTTCTAGATGAAAATAAAGTGCCAAAGGGATGAAGATTCTTGGATAATTTAAAAACTTTCTTTAAAAAAAGAAAGAAAGCAAGCAGTGGAGGGAAAAAGGAAAAAAGAGGGTGAAATCTGAAAAATGGAGAAGACTACCTGGAACTTAAAAAAAAATTGATAGTGGAATTTTAACAAGGCTTGCAACAGATATATTGTAGCTGAAACTTTGTTACAAGAGAACAAAGACCCTGGAAAAAGAAAATGAGAAAAGAAGCAAGAAACAGTTTTGGATTATTGGATGGTTCCTGGAACTTTGGATGGAAGTTCCTAATGAAATAAAATAAAATCAACTGGGGGTTGTTTAATTTTTTTTTAAAATGGCATCACTCCTTGAAGAGTTAAATATGAGACTTAAAGAACAAAAAGAAGAAGCACAAGAGGGAAGAGGATCTTTTGGCTTCATATTTCAATTTTTAGAAANCAGTATTTCACTGGTCTACTAATTTAGTCACTATGTGAAGAATGAAATAAGATTGGTTTGGCATGATCTGTTTTTAACAAACCTGTGCTGACTGCTAGTTATTAATTTACTTGTTTCTAGATGTTGGCAGATCTGCTTTTTTATTATCTTTTCCAATATTAAAATATTTTAAAATATTAAATAAATACAGAATTTCATTGTAAATCATGGATTAGAAACTTCAGCAAAATAGATGCAATAATGTTGTGACTTATACAATAAATTAAGATTAGTAGTATAAATCTCACCAGGCTCAAGACTGAATGAGTCTTCCATCCTTTTGAGGTGGATAAAATGAGGACCCATATTGTTGGAAGCAATATGCTGATTCTGTAAACTGCTTAGAGAGGCTGTAAAGCATTGTAAAGCAGTATATAAATCTAAGTGCTGCTGCTATTAGTATTATGAAGTCAGGACTGTGTTTTATGTCAGATGGAAGCTGCTTCAATAGGAAGCTTATTAGATCATTAGCACACATTCACCAATTCATTAGGAATAAAACCTGTTTAAAACTATGTCTTTCAGGGTGGAAAGTTATTCTCTTGTTTAATGTACCATAAGAATCTCATCTGGGATACAGAAGGAATAAAATCACGACATATATTCAAATATTTTTAATGTATTGTTCTGGCTACTGAGCATAAACTTCAACACCAAGCACAATGAACTGGGCTGATTTCAGTCTGATTTAACAGAATCTTTCTGGATTTGGCTGATGTGTGAAACTATGAGTGGCTGGACTTTGAAGAAGCATAATAGAAAGTGTATTGACACTTTTGAACCTTGGTATTGGAGAATACTGGACTGGTGTGAATATCCTGAGAATACTTATATTTTTATGTGGGAAAGACCTTAGGAGACTGGGTGAAGAAATGCTGCTTTGAAAATGGTCAGGCAAGAGATAGCATAATGGGTGAAGCAAGTCATACAGAACTAACTATCCCTACATTATCAAGCTGTAAAGATGACAGTGGGAGAATTTTCAAACCTGCAAGTTTCTCTTAATGTAGCTTTACAATAAAGTAGAATATCTGCTTATCTTCCTGTCTGGACTATCTTCCTGTGTGATTGAATGTGGGGAGGACTTGGGGAACAAAGAGAAAAGTTGCTGCCTAGAAAACAGATAAACCAGAAAAAAGAGGCAGGAGGCTGAACAAAGGAAAAAAAAAACTAGAAAGGATCCACCCTAATGTATCAAGAAGTTAAAACTGGGAGTAAGAAGTCTGTACTTTGGACTTGCAAGATTCTGTTAAAGCAGGCTTAAAATAAAATAAAATAAAATAAGTTTATAAGTGTGGAAGCGCGGGAAAACAGGAGACTGGAGACCAGCGTAACTTCAGGTCTTTATTCAAAGGTATAGATCTGTGTTGTTCCTGCGAGCCGCAGCAGCTCTTCTTATAGAGCTTGCCGGCGGCTCTCACCCAATGACAGCTTTCTGAATCTCCCGTGATCGGCTCGTCCA
>BHFT01000819.1:0-10843 GCA_004320025.1 Laticauda laticaudata | reverse complement strand
AACTGTGCTGACAACAAATCAACTAAAATTATCAATGGAAATCAAATTTAGCAAACCATGGAGGTCTGGATTTGGAGTTACACTCAAAATTAAAGTGGAAAAAAACACTATAGGCTGATCCAACGTTGATGTAATGTCCTTTAAAACAGTCAAAATGAGGCTCAGTAGTGTATGTGGCCTGCACGTACCTGTATGACATCCCTACAATGCCTGGGCATTGCTCCTGATGAGGTGGCAGATGGTCTCCTGAGGGATCTCCTCCCACACCTGGACTAAAGCATTTCCCAACTCCTGGACAGTCTGTGGTGCAACATGGTGTTGGTGGATAGAGTGAGACATGATGTCCCAAATGTGCTCAATTTTTGATTCAGGTCTGGGGAATGGGCGGGCCAGTCACAGCATTCAATGCCTTCGTCATGCAGGAAACTGCTGACACAATCCAGACACATGAGGTCTAGCATTGTCCATGCATTAGGAGGAACCCAGAAACAACCACACCAGCATTATGGTCTCACAAGGGGTCTGAGGATCTTATCTCAGTACCTAATGCAGTCAGACTACCTCTGGCGAGCACATGGAGGACTGTGCAGCCCCCTAAAACAAATGTCACCCCACACCATTACTGACCCACTGCCAAACTGGTCATGCTGGAAGACATTGTAGCAGCAGAACATTCTCCAACAACTTCCTCACACCCCTCAAAACAGCCTAAATCACAAAATACAATTCACCATGGAAACAAAAGCTAACAATCAACTTCCCTTTCTAGATGTCTTAGTATACAAAAATCCAATGGCTCCCTAGGACACACATCTACCAGAAGAAAACAGGATACAAAACCACTATCTACATGCACATTCACACCACCACCACAGAGATCAATTCCATAGCCGAGACACTCATCTCCAGAACAAAATGCTAGCCAACAAACAGCACCTAAAAACCAAACTACACACTCTCACTAACATACTAACAGCCAATGGATTCCAAAGAAAGATTACCCACCTAATCCAAAAACAAACCCCAACCAAAAATCCAAGACAGAGAACAAGAGAAACTTACGGCTTGATAGCCTTGACCACATACGAACTCAGTACAGAAGTCTGATGATGGCAGATGAGATTCTGCTGAAACGTTGCTACAAATTTAAAAGCACAACTACAATGACGTGAGATAATACCCGAAGGAAGCTGAACAGGGTACTTACATGTGTGTCTGTTCAGCTTCCTTCAGGTATTATCCCACGTCATTGGAGTTGTGCTTTTAATGTTGTAGCAACATTTCATCAGAATCTCATCTGCCATCATCACGGCTTTCTGTACTGAGTTCGTATGTGGGGTCGGCTATCACAGCCGTTAGTTTTAAATTTGCAGGCTAGCCTACTAGCTGTCCCATTTTTTTTTTCTACATCCTGATTGGTTGGGAGTCTTGGTCTGTGTTTATGTCTGTTTTGAAGCAGTCTTGATGTGATGCCTGTGTATCTCTTACTGATTTTTGTCTGTAAGTACTTCTTATGTAGGGCAGGA
Source organism: Laticauda laticaudata (assembly GCA_004320025.1). NCBI lineage: Eukaryota > Metazoa > Chordata > Lepidosauria > Squamata > Elapidae > Laticauda > Laticauda laticaudata. The sequence goes on along the minus strand of BHFT01000819.1, from coordinate 9,317 downwards.
CAGCAGTTCCATAGGTCTGTTTGATCTTCTAGTCTCTATTGCTTCTTAGGTGTTTTTGTGGATCAACCAATGATTTTGTTTTTTGGAAGCCGTTGGCGGTCAGTACTTTAGTCAGGGCATAGTTCAGTCTTTAATGTGTTCTGTCTGCAAGCATTTTGGTTCTGGTGATTAGATGTTTTGCCCACGGAATTTATCTGGCTGTGTGGTGGTGGGATTGGCATTGATGTAGCCGGTTGTGTGTTGTGTTTTTCTGTCTAGGTATATGGTTGTTGTTTCTTATGTGCCATCTGTTCTTTTGTAGATTAAGTACATTCTAGGAATGGTAGTTGTTTGTTTATTTCTATTTCCATGGGTGAACTTGATTTGGGTAGTGTTGCTGTTAGGTGTGTTAAGGAAATTAGTTTAGTTTTCTTTTTCCATGGGCCAAAATCAACAAATGTGTCATCGATGTATCTTCGCCAGTAGTTTTGGTTGGTGGGCAGTTAGAGCCAGGGCTCTTGGATGTCAATTCTGCCATGAACAGATTTGCAATGACCGGTGTGACAGTGATCGTCCCATAGGGGCTCCTTCAATTTGCTGTGTATCTTGTGTCCTTTTGTATAGAAATATGCGTTGGCTAAGCAGTGTTCTGTTAGTTCCATGAGGTGTTTAGCTGTGTTGATATTATTTTTTGATGCATTTTTCAAGAATTTCTTTTATTGGACTTGATTGAATAGTGAAACCACGTCGAAAACTTTACAAGCAGATCTTCTTGTTCCATGTGTAGATCTTTGATCATTTCTAAGAAGTGGATGAGTTTGTTACATATGAATCTGTGGTTTCATGCTTGGCGGCTGATAGTTGTTTTGCTAAGTGTTTAGCTAGGTTTTATTAGTGGTCTCCTTTTGGAGTCTGACTATGGGTCTGAGAGGTTATGCCTTCTTTGTGTATTTTAGGGAGGCAAAGTTATAGTGGGCATCTGGAAGGATTTTTCTCTTGGGGATGATCATCGTTGGAGTTTTCTTGCTTATGTGGCTGGTGATTAATTTTTCTTCTTGTGTTAAATTTTTCCAGATATGTGGTTGGTCTATTTTAATAGGTTTGTATGTGAAGTCTGATAGGTTCTGTCAATTTTGTTTTCGTAGTCTTTTCTATCCATTACTACTGTGGCATTTCCCTTTATCTACTGGAGTATGATTATGCTGTTATCATTTTTCAGGATTGTAGTGCTTTGAATTCATCTTTGTGCAAGTTTTGCTTTTGGTTGTTCATTCTCTCTCTTTCAACTATGTAATGAACAAAGTATTTAATATGAATATTTCATTCATTCAGATCTAGGATGTCTTATTTTTGTGTTCACTTTATTTTTTTTGAGCAGTGTATTTCTTCTGTTCTTTTCTTTTTCTCTAAGTTTAGTTTTGTACTACTTTTTATGTCATAATAAAATGCTTAATAAAGTTAGAGAGAGAGAAGACAAAGAAGATGAAGAAGAAAGAAGAGAAAGAAAGAGAGGAGGAGGAGGAGGAGGAGGAGGAGGAGGAGGAGAATGCAGCATTTTGCAAGACAAAAAGAGATTTATATGATTGTGTTCATGGATATTACAAATTAAAAGCAATACTAGTTAATTATTAAAGTTCCTTTCATATAGGAACTTAATGCCACATAATTATAATAAAGTAGGGAGAAAACACTGAGGTCATCATCACAATCAAAGTTAGTAGAAATTACATGCATTTCCCAATTCACTAAAGCCTCAAAGAATATTCTTTCAGTAGTTTGGAAAAATAGGAACAGAGCTCAGGATTTAATTAATTTTAATGGAACATAATAGATCAGTGGGTGTGCTTTTCTGAAGAATGGAGCTTTGTCCTTTGAGAACTTATAGAACAGTCTAATGGCAAACCTATCATAGAGCAAGAGACACCACTGTGTGCATAATAATGGAAAATAATCTGACTAAAGTCAGTTTTTAAAAAGGAGAATTAATAGGTCTGCCAAATCAAGACTGCAAAAATCCTGATGACTATAAATTAGAATTTTCTGCTTATGTTTACTGATATCTAGTTGTCTCTGCATCTTGATTATTTACTTCCAGAATGGTCAAATACATAAATCTAACGTAATCAACTCCCTAAACATGATTAAATGTTCTATTTTTAAAGAAATTATGGAAGAGAAAATTTAAAATACAGCTGTAGGTTAATTGAGCAGTCTGAACTTTCTTTTTTAAAAATTGTATGTCTTAACAGTGTTTTCAGTTGACAACTTGAGTGCTTGATTCTAGTGTTGTACTTAACTATCTGACAAGAGACTTACATGCTTGCAAATGATATATTGAAGATTTGATAGACATGTTTTTCTTATGATCAAGTATTCATGTAAGATCTTCCTGACTTGCCAGTTTAGCATGCAGTGATTGGTAAAAACTTGCATGTTGCTTCAACTCATAAAAGGGAAGGTAGCCATAATGAAGAATAATTTATGCAAGCATAATTTAGCAGATGAAAGTGGTGTCCCTCTCCTCCTGCCTCCCCAATAATTAACACAGAAGTGTTTATGTATTGTAAAATCTGATATATTTAGTGTCTCATTATCACAGTCTGGTTATTCAGTAGCATTTTATCGAGTAGCCAATATTTATGATTCATTGCATGCTACCTAATATTGAATGAAATAAATACCCTTCTTGAAAATATTTTGACATTGCTAATTTCATATGCTTTAGTGGAATGCAAATAATGGATGCAGGAACAACTGTTAAGATTGCTTTTATTTCTGGCAGGTTTGAAGGCCAGTTGCTATTAAGTTAATACTATATCATATATCAAGTCACTCGGCTGACCTTAATTTACCAAAGGGTTAACTACCAACCGGCACGAATACATATTCTTTGTAATCACTGTGACATTTCCTTTCTTTGATGTGTTAAAGAAATTACTGAACCATTATGAAAAAGTGCTCATGAGTTTAATTTCCTTGATACCTAAACAAATCTTGTCTTCCTTATGTTCCCTTCACTACTAAATAATCTAAATTATCCAGTCTATTTCTCTTTAAATATTTTCCTAACTGTCCAGTTCAGATTAGGAAAATACATATTTCTGTATAAAATGAAGATTTTTCCATTCAGAATTGTTGCAAATAGTTTCCAATACATTCCCTATAAACTGTATTTGTACATAATTTAAAGCAAAACAAATTTTCCTTCTTCTGTATGTTCTTTTAAAAAAATGTTTAGTTATATTTGTGCTTTGGAAACAAGAGATGGGTCTATAGAGGTCCTCATCTATGATATTATCCATCATGATTATTGCATTTACATCTATGTTTTGTGTAGCTGGAGGTAATGGCTACCATTATCTGGTAGCAATTATCTGGTATTAGGCATACTTAAATGTGCCTAATTTGGTCTAATTAGATCAATTCTATCCCTTCTACTTAATCTGTTATATAATACCACATTCTGCTTATTCCATATCACTCTGTTGTTCCACTATTTCATTCTTTGTGCACCAGAAAATTCATTCTTACTCTTCAGAATTAACACAGAAGAGTATTTTTTTTTACTTGTTATTGAATTTGTGACTTTCTTTTTAAAATTATTTTTATGATATATTTTCCTTTGTTATATATAACGTTTCCATTTCTGCAATAGCAGTGTACTGTCTATATAAAATCTCTTTTAAATACACATATTATATACACCATAATTATAATATTTTTTTCAGATATATATATATAATATAATATTTACTTCTAACAGCCCTGTACAATTTAATCTATAATCAAATATAGCCCAGTGATAATATTGCTTATAATATTATTGCTTCTATCTATCTATCTATCTATCTATCTATCTATCTATCTATCTATCTATCTTTCTTTCTTTCTTTCTTTCTTTCTTTCTTTCTTTCTATCTATCTTTACTTCTATTTTATTGATCAATATTAGGTAGCATGCAATGAATCATAAATTTACTAATTTCTGCTTCTGTTTTCTAACCATTTATAAAATAAATCTCATGTCAAATAATACTCTTTTTCTCTTTAATTTTCAACATGAACCTGTCCATTTTGGTGCAGTCTAATATTTTCTTCATTACATTTTCATCTATAGGTGTATTTTCATTTTTCCAGTATTGTGCATACATAATTGTCACTGCCATTGTTACATGAAATATTAAATATATAATTATTTTATTATATTTCCCTGGTAGTATACCTAGTAAGAACAGTTCTGGTTTTAAATCTATTTGTTGTGTTTTCATTTCTTCTAACCACTTTTTTATTTTTAACCCAACATATTTTGCCATTGGACAGATCCGCACATATGGTAAAAGGACTCCAGTATCTATTTACATTTCTCTGCCCCTGTGGAGAGCTGAGGTTGAAACTGTGGAGCATGTCCTTTTATATTGCCCTATGTATAACGCAGGCAGATCTAAAGGCCCTGTCCCACTGCACTTACAGATGCAAAGAGGATGTAAAACATTAAAAAAATGTTTTTAATGTTTGTGTACTCATTGCATACGTGTTTCATACGCTCTATCTGTCGAGCATCCATCCACTGTGATTTCATCCGCGCAAGAAGTTTTGAGCTGCACAAAACTTTGTGAACAGATGAACTTTCCGCCATGTATGATGTAAATCCGCGACATACAAGCAACAAATGTTCTATGTCCGTTTATCATCCGTTAAATGTGTGCTGTATCCTCTCTGTATCCTCTGGGCATCCTCGCAACTCACATCCGCTGCAGCTGAAAACGGAAAGAGGGAGGAAAGAAAGGGTACATGGAACGTCTATACATCGTTAGTAGCACGGAAATAGAGAGGATGCGTTTGCATCCGATATACATCCGCGCGGCATCCCCTTTCTTTCCTTTAGGCGTACGTGATGCATCCACTTCATCTGCTATGCGTCCGCTTTGAAATTCTCCCCCGGAACCCCTTCAGAGGTGTCATCCGCTTCCATCAGCTTTCATCCGCTAAGCTTCCTATGAACATCCGTTTAACATCCCCGCTACATACTACCCACGTCTGTTCTTTTCCGTTCTGTTTATGCAAATTTTCGCCACTTTTTTGAAGTGGATGACAATGGATGAAGCCACCCCTGAAATTTTGCTCATCCGCTGTGTCCTTTATGCATACTTTTTGCGTCCATCGGCCAGTGGGACTGGGCCTTAAGTTCCTGCCTCTTCTTGAAACAGACTCTTCTAGACCCAATGTTAGTAATTTGTTCTAATATTGTCTAGGGGATGGCTCCTCATATATCACTTCTTTGGTTTCCAATTTTTTTTTAAGAGCTGTAACAAATCAGAGGAGAACGCTGTAATTCCCCTTAGTCAGGTTTTTGATGACCAATTGTCCATGATTAATTTTCCCATGTTCTTCTTTTGTTGTACTTGTGTTTTGGTCTATGACTGCAAATAAAGTATTGTTATGTTTACATTTCCAACACTCTGGGGATATGTTTTGGAACATCTTTGTCATTCTTGCTGGTGGCATCTTTCGAACATTTTGTAAAGTTTTTTGTTTGAATGTTGTTGACATTGTTAGTTTGTAGTTTCTTTCCTAAAGTTTTTGTGACTTACAAAGGAATGTTCTATGTAACTTTTCAGATTAAGCCCATGTCACACTGCACCAATGGATGGAAAGAGGATGTAAAACGGAGAGAAACATTAATGCGATGCTCCGTCTGCTACTCACTGCACTGCCGTTATTTCCTTCCTCTTCTATCTGCTCCACATCCCGTCGACTGAGGTTCCATCTGCCTCAAAAAGTTTTGGCTGCCTCACCAAACTTGAGCGGAAAATGTACTCCGAACGCCGTCCATTCTTGCATCTGCTAGCATACGGGGACATCCTTGTTCTGCATCCGTCGCTCATCCGTTATGCACTCCTGCTACATCGCTAAGGCATACTGGCTGTGATCTGCGCAACTCAAAATCCCTCCAGCAGTAAACGGACACAAGGGAGGAAGCGGAACAGACATGGAACGGATGCACAGCGTTGCTAGCACGGACGGGAGAAAGGCATAAGCAGATGCGCAGCTCACAAAGATACCAGAAGCATTAAAATGGAACAAAACCGTTCGCAGAGGGGACCTACTCTCAGATATTAAGGATGTCTAGAGGCTGCGGCATGCTGTGAGGATGCCAAAAGGACACATAGAGGAAAACCTATAATTGCCTATAAAGAAGGGGGAGCAACTCACTGAGATCTCACTTTCAGACCAGCAGGCCTGCTATGCAGACTCTGCAAGCCTTGCTCTATGCTCCTTCCTCTTCCTCTTCCACGCCTCCAAGCATGGGACGTAAACAACAGTCCTTCTTGGTAGCCACCACTGTTCTGCAACAGTGCGAACCATCTACAGGCTTTTCAACTTACTATGGGAAGAACAAGGAGGTTGCCAAGAGCGTCTGGCTCCTTTGAGATGGAATCGGGAGAAGAGCAGAGTACAGACGGTACAACAAGCTGATGGTGGAGCTCAGGAAGAAGATATTCGTGCAATTCAGAAACCTTCCATTCCAGAACTTCATGAGGATGCCTCCAGCCATGTTTGATGAAGTTGTGGAACGGCTGACACCCAGGTTGACCAAGCAGAGCACCAAATTCCATCCCAGACTGGACCCTGGGCTCAAGGTGGCACTGACCCTGCGCCACCTGGCCTCAGGGACCACCTACAGGAGCATTAATAATAGTCATATACAATAAGCAATCACATCATACTATGAAATAGTCAATATAGATCGTAAGGATACAAGAGACAAAGCTACAGTTATACAGTCACAAGGGGAGGTGATGGGTAGTTATAAGGAATGATGAAAAGGATAAGGAATGATGAAAAGGATCCTGAAGCAACAAAGGACCAGGTCAACTAGTAACCACATGGCATTGTCAGCCATTACTCAATAAACCAGCCAGCAAAAGGTCTGGATCAAACATCCCTTCAGGTCCTTTCAACCTGGCAGAGGAAGACTGGAATTCCTATATAGACTGTTTCTATGTGTTCCTGGAAGCAAACAATCTTCTCAATTTCTTAGAACAGAGGAAAAGAACCATCTTCCTAACACACTGCGGGCCTGCAGTATTCAAAACTACCAAGGCATATCTTCATCCAAAGAACTGAAGACAGTGGCCTGGCCAGACCTGAGGACACACTACACCTTGCAAGCATCATCCGTAGTGCAGAGATACAAGTTTTACAGAAAAGATCAGAAAGAAGGAGAAACCATCAATGACTTTGTGGCAACCCTACTTGAAACCGCCGCCACTTGTAAGTTCCTAAATGCAGACGAGGCAATGAGGAATTTCCTGGTTCTAGGACTCAGAGACCTAAACCTCCAGAACCAGCTAGTCACCAAAAATAACTTTTAAAGAAGCTCTGGAGAAAGCCTCCACCACCAAAGCCTCTCAACAATCTGCCGTGGTGATGAAAAAAATGAACAAGCGGCAGCCACCAAAAGAAACTGCTGCCATGCACCATAAAGATGTCAAATCAAAGCCGGATACAGAAGAGGATGAAGAAATCCACCAACTACAGTCAGAGAGAGCCCCAAAGAACAAAGAGAAAGGAAGAAAAAACTTCTAGTGTGCTGGGTGTGAGGGAAACCACCTGCAATCAGAATGCCGTTTCCGGTATGTGATCTGACAACAGTGAGACTGAAAGGGACATATAGCAAGAGCCTGCAGGGCATTCCAGCCGATCAGCCAATGCCAGAGGCCTCCAAATTTACCACTGTGCACCAGGACAAGCCAAGCCAGAAGTCAGAAGAATAACTATGGCTGAAATATAGGAGGGATGAGCCAGCTGCTAGGTGAGGAGAAACACACCAGACAGTGACTGTGGGCCATTCCAGCATAATCAACACATGAAAGGTACAAATAAGCATTGAAGGGAAGCCCTGCCAGATGAGGTAGACTCTGGGTCATACCTACCCATGGTCTCCTGGGTTTCCATCAGAAATTAATCCCTAACATAACCAAAGCTGAGCTCAAACCGCAGAAACTAATCCTCAAGGGAATCATATTCCAGTATTTGGAGTCAGCAAATTCCAAATAACGCTCAAGAACTTCTCTGGAAGCCTACCACTGACCGTAGTAGACCAGGACAGACCCAGAGTGCTGGAGCTTGAATGGTTCCAAGCACTGGGAATAGAGGTTGCCAGAATAAACTGCATCACTGAAGCCAAGTGGGAAAACAGCCTCATTGAAGAGTTCTGAGATGTCTTCAACGGACAACTAGGCAAGTATTTCATTTAACTTATATGCAAACATTGTCCCTGTCCTGATACAACCGAGGCAGGTATCATTTGCTCTACAGCCCAAGATTGACAAGCAATTGGATAAACTTATTGCTCAGGGGATTTTCAACCAACCATTTTCAATCAACCAACCATGCAAAATGGGAGAACCCAGTAGTCACTCCAATTAAGCCAGATGGGTCGGTGCACATCTGTGCTGATTATAAAGCCACTCTGACCCACGCATTACAGCAAAGTGCAAACCCCACCTTGGTGGTACAACACCTTTTACATTCCCTGAGGCAGGGAAGGATATTTGCCAAGCTTGACCTTGCCCAAGCCTACTAGCAATTACCAATAGATGAAAAAATGGCAGAAGCCCAAACAATTGTCACAGATAGGTGGCATTTAAATGCAAATGTTTACAGTTTGGGGTAAGTGTAGCACTAGGGCTCTTTCAGAGTCTACGGAGCACCCCCTGCAAGAGCTAGTGGGTGTGGTGCCCTACTTCGACAATGTCCTGATATCAGCCAGGGACAAAGGTCAATTACAAAATGATTAAGGGCAGTTCTGAGCCGATTCCAAAAGCTGGGGGCTAAAAGTAAAAAAAGGTAGAAGCAAAAAAGCTAGAAGCAAAAAAGTTGGAGTTTTGGGGATACTTAATTGACAGTTCCAGCATACACCTCACTGAGGGAAAGTTAAAAGCAATCAAAGAAGCAACCATACCACAAAATAAAACAGATCTGCAGGCATTCCTGGGACTCCTTAATTTCTATAATATATTTCTAGTGCAGAAAGTGATGATTGCAGAACCATTACACAGACTGCTTGACAAAAAAGCAGCCTGGCTGTGGGGAAAGAAGGAAGAAGCAGCATTTAAAGAAATCAAAAGACTTCTAACATAAAAAAAAACAATGTATTAATCCAATACAGTGTAAACCTACCATTGATTTTAAGCCCATGTCACACTGCACCAACGGATGCAAAGAGGATGTAAAATGGACAAAAAAGCTTGCCATTCATTTGAAAACGCGATGCATCCGTTGTGTACTCACTGCATACGTTTTTCATACTCTCTATCCATCCAGCATCCATCT
>BHFT01000818.1:11813-37841 GCA_004320025.1 Laticauda laticaudata | reverse complement strand
GAGAGAGAGAGAGAGAGAGAGAGAGAGAGAGAGAGAGAGAGAGAGAGAGAGGTGGTATTCAGCAGATTCTGACCAGATCTGGAGAATTGGTAGCGGAAAGTTTGAGTAGTTCAGAGAACCGGCAAATACCACCTCTGACTAGCCCTGCCCCCATGTATTCTCTCCGCTCGACTCCCAGCTGATTGGCTGAGTCTTCTTTGGTTGCCCTGCCCAGGAGAACGGAGTTGGAAACCAGACTAGTGGAGTGGGGAGAGAATGGGATTTTACAGTAACCTTCCCCAGGAGTGGGGTGGAAATGGAGATTTTACAGTATCCTTCCCCTGCCATGCCCACCAAGCCACGGCCACCAAACCATGCCACACTGTGCCCACCAAGCGACCCCCACAGAACTGGGAGTAAGAAAAATTGAATCCCACCACTGGTGTGTATGTGTGTGTGTCAGGATGTTGTTGCCCTTCGCAATTTGCTAATCTTTTGTTCTCAAAGTCTTTTAAAGTGTAAATTGCGAGTAGCCCATGTATATGAGGTTTCCATCCTTGTCCTCTCGTATTTTACAGCTATGTTATACTGCTTATTGAAGTGATGATTGTGCTGCTCTTTTTTTATGACTTGGTGGTCTAACCTTTAGATGTCGATGGTGCTTTCAAGATTAAACAATAAATTTGACTGTAACAACCTCATTTAATTCCCCAATAAAATTGATGTTTCCTGATGCTTGCTCATTGACATGTGCTATAAATATGCTGCCCATAAATTTTCTAAATTTAATCCCTTGCATTTTCTACCAAACAATGATAAAAGTGAACATTGACAGACTAAATAATAAGACTGAATTCACTGTCTCATTAGTAACTCATCTAGCAGCATCTTATGTCTGAAAGTGCTTTAGAAATAATAATAAATATCATCATACTATGTCATCTGCCTTCAAGAAGATTTATACATTATCATACTTGCTATGCTTTCAAACTTACCTCTTCCGTGAAACTTTTGTTTAACCTGTTGAATGTTATCTCAGCTAAACTGATCTGCTTTGTTGAACAAAACTGGGGGTATTGATCAGATAGCACATCCGTGTGTGAGTCGGAATAGAAACTTTAAGTAACTATAAAAACCTATTCTAACACAGTCCAGACCTCTGCTTGAGTTTTTCCTTACTTGTCTTTCTTGAGTTATATGGTGAGGCTTGAAGGTAATTAAACGTTGTTGCTCATGGACTAGACATAGCTTTATTATGAGTTTTGGAGTTTGGGGTTTTGCTTTCCTTTCACTACAATGCCGGCCATTGAAATAATGCAACAATGCTTTATTTAATTCAGTGATTAAAAGACTACAATGGGAGTGGTGCGGTGGCCTAGAGACGGAGCTCTTGCCTCACAATTCAGATGTGAGTTTGATCCTAAGTAGAGGCAGATATTTCTCTCTCTGGGCACAATGAGAATATATCTGCTGAACAAAACTCCACATAAGTTTTTCCTGGTAATAGGAAGGGCATCTGGCCATTAAGCACTCAGCCCCATTCAGTTGCCTAGACTCCACCCTGCAAGAGATTATGGGGTCATTAAAAAAAGATGGTGATTAAAAAACTGCAATGGCTGGAAGGAGCTGGAAAATTAAAACTGAAAGTGGACATTCTGGGAAATCCTTCACCGGACAGGAGATTCCTTGGCAGAATGCATCTATGAACACAACTAGCAGTCAGATGACATGATTGAAACACTTTAATTTCACAACATATGGCCAAACTTAATCATAGTTTCAATTGGGAAACTGTGACTATTCTAGACCAGTGGTGGTGAACCTGTGGCATGCATGCCACAGGTGGCACGCAGAGCCATTTGTGCTGGCACGCGAGCCGCAGGCCATATGCATGCCTCCCAGCTGATTTTCTGCTGGTTTGAGGCCTTTTTCGACCTCCCAGGCTTGAGGAAAGCCCCGAAGCCTGAAAAATAGGCCTGTTTCATCACTTCCTGTATTTTTCAGGCTGCAAAGACTTTCCTGAAGCCTGGAAGGCGGAAAAAGGCCTCAAACCAGCCAAAAATCAGCTGGGAGGCACAGTGCAAGTAAGGGGGCAGGAGATTGTGTGTGTATGTGCAGGAGGCATGGGGTGTGTGTGCATTTCCTTCTGTGTGCTGGCACATGAGCATGTATGTGCAAGCGTGTGCACAATTTTTGGCATAGGAGCCTAAAAAGGTTAGCCACCAGTGTTCTAGACCATGTCCAACATATCCTATCAATTCATTTACATCATAATCTACTGTCTCCTTCCTTCCTTCCTTCCTTCCTTCCTTCCTTCCTTCCTTCCTTCCTTCCTTCCTTCCTTCCTTCCTTCCTTCCTTCCTTCCTTCCTTCCTCTCACTTGCCTTTCCTTACCTTAGTGTACTCATCCCATCCCATCTCCTCCCAATTGTCTCAATCTTTAAAATCTGTGTTTACAGTATTAAATAACACAGTTATAACAATTAAAAACAAAACACAATAGAAAATGTGACAGGGGCTCACCAAACACACTAACCTAGACCTGGAAACACAGCCAAGACTTGACAGTCTTCAGAAACCCCAGAAAAATAGGCAACAACTGGATCTCTGGATGTAAGTAGCTCAGCCTACACCACATGTTTGCAGTTGGAAGTAGACAGAGAGTGAGACACTGAGTTACATTTTCATATTGCCTGCCTAGAAGTAATCTGGATAGAACTTCCTTGCCATCCTAACAGCTGTCAATCAGATGGTGTGTATGTATGGGTGAGCAATAATCAGGAAATGAAAAGAGCTGAGTGGTTCAGATCAGGCTGCCCTACACTGTCACTTTTTGCATTCTGCAAGTAGTGCATTCTAGTTCTGCTCCCTGGTAGATTGCATAAATTGGCTAAGTATGTCTTAGTTAACATTTGTCTGTACTGATACCACAGTCTCTTTATTATTGTTTACCGTAGCATACAGAGAAGCATGGAAGACACACACGCATGCACAGAGGTGCAGGGCGCATGTAGGGGGTCCCACACACATGTAGGGGTGGTTAGAGGGTGGGGGATTGCACATGCATGCCCAGGGGCACGGTGTGTGTGTGTGTTTCGCACATGTATTGCATTATTGGTGCCAGGCACCCATGCACATGCATGCACTTTTGGCACACAACGATATAAAGGCTACCCATCACTGGCCTATACACTGAATCAGTTGTTGGTTTGAGAACAATTTTGGAAAGATGTAGCAATGTTTCTTACTTGATTCCTCCTCAACTTACAACCACAAATGGGACTGCAGCTTTCATTGTTATCAATGCGGTCATTACGTGATTTTCACTCAGTGTTATAAACTCTTATGCCATAGTCATTACACGAATCATAGAACATAGAATAATAGGGTGGGAAGGGACCTTGGAGGTGTTCTTATCCAACTCCTGCTGAAGCAGGAGATGCTGTTCGATTCTAGAAAAATGGCTGTCCAGTCTCTCCTTGAAAACCTCCAATGATGGGTAGTGACCCCTATAGTCATTAAATGAATCGCATGGTTACCAAGAAAATCCAGATTTTTCCATTAATTCTGCTGGTTGGAAGAGTCCTGGGAAGATAAGAAATGTCAATCTCTCTCTCTCTCTCTCTCTCTCTCTCTCTCTCTCTCTCTCTCTCTCTCTCTCTCTCTCTCTCTCTCTCTCTCTCTCTATCTCTATCTCTATCTCTATCTCTATCTCTATCTCTATCTCTATCTCTATCTCTATCTCTATCTCTATCTCTATCTCTCTCTCTCTCTCTATCTCTATCTCTCCGTCCATCCATCCATCCATCCATCCATCCATCCATCCATCTATCCATCTAGATAGATAGAGATAAGACACAGACATACACAGACACACAGACACAGACACAGACACACACAACCACAGAGGGATCCTGTGGTTGTTGTTAGTTGAAGAAGCAGTTGTAAATCACTTTTTTTGGTGTCACTGTAGTTTCAGATGATTGTTAAATGAATGAATGAGTCAAGTACAACCTGTATTGTTCGGGGCCAGCTAACTCACCTGCCCCAATTAAAATCTTCCCACCAAAGAAGTGCCTATGGGAGAATCCTTGTCTGAGGATCCTGTCCTCAATTATTTGTTTGATTTTTTTTCCTCCCACTTATCAAAATGCATTATATGTACTCTATGTTGTCTGAGAAGGAACTCAAAATCATTAATTAAATAACCTAAAAGCACTTGTCTATGGAGAATCTCAATCATCCAGGTCACAGTCATCTTAAAGATGCTTTTTCAAAAGGCAATTGGGCTGTTTTTATCCTTGAGGAAGAAGAACAAAATATTTCATTTCTTATCAAAGAAACTTTTTCAGTTGTGATTCCCCCACCCCCATCACAACTGATGAAGTTTCTTGGATGAGAAATGAAAGATTTTGTTCTTCCTCAACAGGAAGTCCAGTTTCCTTTTGAGACATTTATTTATTTACTTATTTTAGGACAGAATAATAGAATGGAGAAAATGATTTTAATAACTAGTTAACAACTCACATTGTAGAATTTTCAAGATGATTCATGAGAATTCTACATTTGGAGTGGTCAGTTGACTACCAGATTTTTAACAGGATTAATGTTAAAATAACCAAAGGGCTCTTAGAAAGAGTGGTAGTTGTGGTGACAGTGATGTGCAAATTCAGATTCAACCTATCTGTCAGAAAATTATAAAAATGTCAATAGGCAAATCTTAGAATAATACCCTCCTTCTTTCAATTAATAACATCACACAGCATTTACATGAGAATAATGGCCACTGTGATGATGAGATAAAAAACAACTATGGACACTTATGTGGGGGCAATTTTATTTTAGGAGAGAACCAACTTTTAAAAGACATTTTTCTCAGAATATATCTCAACTTTATTCCCCATCCTGCAAGGAATAACAAATGTTTGAGCTTCACCAATAATAGATTACATGAGTAGATTGTGTGCCCATTGGAGCATATGGGGTACATGGAGCTGTTGGTGGGTTCCCCCCAAATTTTACACATGGAAGAAACAAATTATTATTTTTACCCTGCTTCTGTAAATATAATCGTAGTACTTGAGGTCAAAATGTGTTCTTTCTGAGATATACCACACCAAATTTGTTATTACACTCAAAAATCAGGATACATTAAAAATATAGGAATTAAACAAGGTTGGAGCTAATATTCAGCCCTGCTTTGCCTCTTTTATGTACACAGGGTTGGGATTCTACTGGTTCAGACCGGTTCGGGCACACCGGTAGTTCCATTGAACAATTGGTCCTGTCCCCCACCCCTGCTCTTTCCTACGCTTTATTTCCTGTTTTTTTTAGCACAGCTGATTCATGCAGCAGAGTGATTTGCCATGCCTCAGCTGTTTTAGTCCCAAGGGATGCAATAGAATGTCAGTAATTGAGTTGAAAATGGGCTTTTTAAAATGCAGAGCACATGCGTGAAGCATGCGCTCACTGAACCAGTTATTAAACTAGTTGAATTGCACCACTGTCTGTACATATAGATCTAGAGAGTCTTTCAAGTGGGTTACTCCTCAGTCTGAGAATGGTATCTGAACAGCCTCTGAAAAAAAAGCGTTTTTAATCTGTGTAAATGCTTGGATGTACAAGGATGGAGAACAAAGATATGGTCCATATCAGTGTGCCCTTCTTTGATCTTCTTTGTTGTAGTAGGAATACTTAGGACTTCACAAACTCTTCAGAGATGGCAACTGTCTTAAGGACTTTCAGATAAATGTTTTTTTCAGAAAATAAGGCTTCAAGGGGAAAAAATACACATTATTGTCCAACAATAATGAGCTTCATAATGGAAATATGCATTAGCTATTAAAAATGGCTATTTAGCAGTAGTTATTTGGAAAATCCCAAAATGAAAAGCTTTAACTTTAAAAAGGAATTTGTTTTGCCATCCAAGTACACCGTAGCAGTTAATCACACTTGGCCTAAACTTTCCTTCAATTATTGAATTTCTTACAGTTTCTTTTCACACCTACACTCATATTGCTAGCTGCTTTGTGCCAATCTGAGATCTGCGTCACAATCCTATATTGCTCCACCATATCATTGTTTCACAGCTGATCACAGTTAATATCTAGCTCAGTTGCAGTCCAGGAAGAATTGTGTCAACTCTGGAGCTGGCCTGACTGGGGCCATTTTGAGGTTCCAGCGTAACCACAATGGAGATGAGGGTTAGGTCGGGGGGAATAGTGATAGCTGGGGTTTGGTAGCCAGAACAAAATAGTTTCCCTTGGGAACCAGGGGCATTTCCACAGGTGGCTAAAGAAAGGAGGAATGATGTTGCCCAAGCAACCAGGTTTCACTCTAATTGGACCATGTAACTGACTACTTTGGGGAAAGGAGAAAAACTTTTACTTTTAATTAGATGAAAACCATGGGAACATTTAGAGTCGGTTTTCACCAGCCTGTGCCAATATGGTACATCCAATAAAACTATTTTTTGAGGAATCTACCTGCCTTGGAATTCTGTTTGCTCTGGGGATATTCCTTGGAACCTTGACAAATTGCTCCAAAGACAATTTTATAGCACAGACGCTGGATATTTGTCCATTAACAGAAATTCTGATTCCCACTCATCCTCTTGAGGTTAATAAGCCATGGCACTAAACTTTTAAAATAAAATCTCCACTCGCTTCTTCCCAACTCACCCCCACAAGAATGAGGACTTTTGTACACTCCTCCTAACTTGCAGGACTGGAGATAACAATATGTAACTCAATCAGAGATTGTAGACTGAGGCAAAGACAAAGGATGCTATTGAGAACAATGTACTGAAAAAAACATGTAAACTGGTTCTAAAATGTTAGAAAGCTATGATTGATAATAATCAAGATAGTATCAGAAAAATTAGACAATAAAAGTATGTATTTAATATTGCATGTTGTATCAGCAGCAAGGATCATATTTTCAAAGCAATAGAAAAATGAATATCGCAAGATGAAGAGATAATTAAGAAGATACTAGACTGTGCAGAAATGGATAGATTGAAATTGAAAATTAAGTAGAAAGAAGACACAGAATACTATCAAGTATGGAATATATTTTACCAGTGGTTGGAAAAAAGGGGTGGAGATTGAGTATATAATCAGTATTGTTAAGCAAATTCAATACCCAGACAACAATCAGCGAATAACAACAACAACAACAACAACAACAACAACAACAATAATAATAATAATAATAATAATAATAATAAATGTGCCTGTGGCAAAATCGTGCAAACTGATTACAAAGCTAGACATGATCGAGTTGCTAAGTTAATCCACTAGTCATTATTTAAAAAAAGATGACTTACCTGTATCCCAAAAGTCATGGGAACATAAAGTGGAAAAAGTTGTTGAAAATGAGATGAAGATCTTGTGGGACTTTCAAATACAGTCAGATGGTCATTTGGAACACAACATACCAGATATCACAGCTGTCGAAAACCGAAGCATACAGTTCATTGATATCATTGTACCAGGAGATGCCAGAATCGAAGAAAAAGAACTGGAAAAAAAATCATGAAATATCACCACCTGGCCATCGAAACTGCACGGTTATGGATGAAACATGTAATAGTGATACCCATTGTCATCGGGGCATTAGGTACCATGTCCAATAATTTTATAAAATACATCAAGAAATTGCAGCTTCCTGCAATAACACCAGTGGAACTGCAAAAAACTGCGCTATTCGGAACATCGTACATCTTAAGAAAGTACTTGGTTGTTACCTAGGATGGTGGAAGCAACCCGTATCAACCATTAGCGCCAATCAATTATATTTGTGATACATTTTTAAATGTTCAGTTGACTGAGTTTCGTGTTTAATGAATAAAAGAGAGATAATAATAATCATGACATTAATATTCACTCTGTGCTGTGTCTGTTCTTGGTCACTTTGTGTGAAGCTAACCTGCATGGCAAAATCTGCCTCTAGCTTATTTCTTTGCTTCCTATATAAACAAAAGAAATGTACAGCAGTCTTTCTTGTGAATACCAGATGGAAGGAGAGACCAAAAAAGGCCCTGCATTTTCCCTACAATTAAAGCCAACTGAATTTGGAATCCTTTAAAAGTCCAGTGTCTCCTTAAGCAGATTAATTTCTTTTCCTGTTGGTTTCTTCTTCTTTTTGCAGACTTCATGAAGAATTATGAATTTTGATATCTTTTTATTGCATGCAGGTGAGGGGGGAGAGGAAGTTGTTTGTGTGGAATAAATGCACATACTGAATCCCCTACTGACTTAGCCAAGCTGTTCCAAGTGAAGACTGATTGTTTTGCAGCTCACCAGACATGCTGACTTGCTTTTTAAAAAAACATGCTGTTTCAGATATATGGCTTGCAATAAGCATGAATATCAGGCAGCACATTAAAGAAAAATAATCAATTTGAAGTTGCTGTACTAGACCAGCAGGATAGCTTCACATTTATTCTATAAAAAGAAAAAACCACTGCAACAAAATGTTAAATTCATAGCAGTAGAGACTATCATTTATTGCAAGCTTTGAAAATCCATTGGTATTGGCTACTCCATTTTTAACTTTAGCAGTTCTCTTAGGTTGATAAGCTTCAAACTGAGAGTCCATTGCAATTTACTTATCATAATGGAAGAATGCAGTGAATGGATAATTTACAACTGAAAGAGACTGAGAGAGTGGGGGAGAGGGAGGGAGGAGGGAGGGAACAGAAGCTTTATCCCTGTAAAGACAGAGGATAACTGGGAATATCATTTGATCAAAGGACAGTGAGTCACAGTAAAATTCAGTCCCACTGTTGTGGACTGTTAGCTGCTGGCTCCTTGAGAAACCAAATCAGAGGAGGAGGCAGCGTGGGAGTGATGGTCAGCATCATGGCAATCTGGGAGCTCTGAGGTGGAAGAGGGAATGGAGCTGGCAGAGAGAGAGAGAGAGAGAGAGAGAGAGAGGCGAAGCTTGGCCCATCCATCAACCCTCAGATGGAGAGTCAACAGTCCCCAGGTCTGGATGTGGCTGATGAGGAAGAGGAGGAACCGTGCCTGATGCGCAGAAGTCAGAGAAGAGGAGAGGAGAGCAGTGGAAACCCATAGGCCAATCCTGGGGAAGGAAGAGCCACCACTGCTAGCAAGGCCCACCCTAGCTCTGGAGATAAAAGGCAGAGGGTGGGAGATCAATAGATGTGGCACACTATTCATCTTCTGGCTGGATGGACTTGTTAGCCTGCAAAAGAAACTTTTTGCCAGGGCTGCTGGCATTCCTAATAAAGGAAACTTTTGAGTTCACATCAGAGAGTTTGTCATATTTGGAGAGCTGGGTTAGAATACCCACTAATAAGGAAGCAGTACAATTGGCAAGATATACTCAGAGCAATTCTAAATTTGAGAGCACAGTCCTGAAAGCCATTCAGTGAAGGAAAGTGTAGATTATCCTCACCTAAGAGATAAATATGTTCTTGCAACTAACAGCCAATGTTGAAAAGTATATCACATCGGTTTAGTGCTAATTCATCACACACCTAACAGGAACACTGCCAGATTGATTTCATTAGCAGTTGTATAGATACCGTAGGTTTTTTTTCTCCGTAGTGTGAAATGTTCTTATCATATCTTGCACACTTTGCATTTGTATTTCTTGGATGATGTGAAATATTGCTTCTGCAAAGCAATTGCTGTAGCAGGAATCATGGGCAATCTCAAAGCGCCATTGATACTGTCCCATTAAATTCAAACAAAGCATACTTTCTAAGTTCAAATGGTGGTGTCTCAGAAATGGGAGGCTGTAACATTTATCAGTTACTAAAGGTAACATTTTGGGGTATGTGCATTAATTTATAGTACAGTGGAACCTGGTCACGAATGCTTCTGACCACAGCCAAATCAGGTGCTGACCCCCAAAAAAATCCACAAAATGTCTGGTTGCAAATCCTCAGGTGGCGATCAAACACAGCTGCGGCCATTTCCTCTGCTGCACCATTTTTTGTGTGCACGCATGCACAGTCAGTCTCGCTTCTGGTCATGACCAAATCAGGTTACAACCGAAGTCCTGGAACGGATTACGGTCATGACTGGAGGTTCCACTGTATATTCACAGCAGGGTTCTGCTCAGGCTTTAGCAGTGGTATTGGAACTTAGAATGAGCACCATGGCCGTGCAGTGTCCCTTAGTTCTCCTTCTGGGCTCCTATTGCATACCACATTTGGCATTCCATAG
Organism: Laticauda laticaudata; assembly: GCA_004320025.1. Lineage (NCBI taxonomy): Eukaryota > Metazoa > Chordata > Lepidosauria > Squamata > Elapidae > Laticauda > Laticauda laticaudata. Next base: position 27,663 of record BHFT01000818.1, on the reverse strand, counting down.
TGAAAGGTCGAGGTTTGTATAAGACTAACACCATACCTGGCCCTTGCATTGGTCCTCTCTAGCTCTCATCAGATAAACACCACACCTTGAAGTTAAATAGACAAGAAGGTATTTGTTTTAATGCTTTTGGTTTTTTTAACCTTTCTGGGATGACATCAGAGTAGATCTAGATCAGGGGTGTCTAACTTGCATCATCATGACATCGTCCCGTGACGTATCACAGCTGTTTCCCCTCCTTTGCTAAACTGGGCTTGGGTGTGGCTGGCACATGATGCATCCAGCCCGCTAGCTGTGAGTTTGAAAGCCCTGATCTAGATGAAGAAGAAAGAAGGAACTGAAACCCACTCCAGGAATGTTTCTGAAAAGAAGGAAAAAAAAAACAATTTAGCTGGACTTCTAGGTGCATTAAATCAATCAGAATGGGTGCATTACTGTATTTTGAATATTTAAGTCTTGCCCAAATCCTTAGAAAATTATTTTTTAAGGTTCAACCTCCATTTTATATGAGCAAACTTCTGCTTCTTTGAATATACTTGAACTCAGTCCATTTACTCAATATCTAAGATCAAATGAAAAAACAATTATTATATCACCCCAGGCTTATACCATAACAGTTATTTTGTCTAAAACAAAGAAACTCAACCAAGAGAAGCAGTGCATCGCAATGAGAACAATATTTCTCATCATTTGGACACAGTTGGAGTTTATTAATCCAAAAATCTTCTGGGAGAACTAATCCAGCTGTAATATGCAGGTTTTATGTGAGTATCATCAGGGGTGGGATTCTACCAATTCGTACCAGTTCTGTGGAACCGGTTGTTACAATTCTGCTCAGTTTGGAGAATGGGCAAATTGCACCACTGGCTGGTTCCTCCCCTCCCCACCTGCCCCGCCCAGGAGGCTTCCCTGAGGCCCAGTCAGGGGTGGTATTCAGGGGATTGGTGGAGGGAGAAGTGGCTTGAAAGCAGAGCTGAACCTTTCTTAAGATTGAAATTTCTATTTTTCAGTGCAGACTTAAGCAGCAAATTGCATAAAGGTAGATCTGGGAGTGAAGCTGTGATTCTGCAACCAGCTCAATCTGCTGGCCAGTTTCGCCTGATAAAAAAAGATTGCTCTTTTTTAAAAATAAAAAAAAATCAATCTTTACATATATATTTACAATATTTATATACAAGCCATGCCCAGCCAGTCACATGACCACCAAGTCACACTCACAAATTAGTCCATGCCCACAGAACCAGTTGTTAAGAAATTTGAATCCCACCCCTGAGTATCATGGTAATTCTCAAATGCTGCTCTTTGTTTTTACAAATTGTTTTTCTAAATGCAATGAAATAATTTCAAATTTCTTTTCTCTGAGTTCAGATATTACTGTACTCGCATGTTTGTATAAATACACCTGCCATTCCTCATTATTTTGCTGCCTATTCACTGCTTTGTACTACATTAACTTGTCATAAGACTGGTCCATATGAGTTCTTCTTGATTCTCTCTACCACTGTTAAGTATGACTCCATCTTTAATAAGAATATAACAACATGTACTTTGTTCTCCCAAAGGTGTTTTTCCAAAAGGCACCTGTACTTTCTTATCTCTTACATTGAAAAAAAATTGCTTCTCATCCAGAACTGAAGAAGCTTTGTGGATGAGAAGCTAAATGTTTTTCAGGGAAAAAACCCAAGAAAGTCTAGTTGCCTTTTGGAAAAGCATCTTTGGGACAATTCTAACCTGGAAGACTGAGACTCTCCATAGATGTGTACTGTTGTGTATAGAAATTAGAAGACTCCAAATAACTAAATATGATTGGCCTAGCAGGCCGCACTAAGATTGGTCAATAAAGCACCATTACAATTGGCCCACCTGATGGCGGGAATTCTCAAAGAACTGTTATTGGCCACAAGCTGAGAGCAGCCGCTATAAAAAGGGCTGCTGTGGCTTTGGTAAATGTTCCGCTACAAGTCACTGAGTTGTTTTAATAAAGAGCTGTTGTTGGAACACCGGTCTCGCGTACCCTTATTCTCAGAACAGAACTTGTTAGTAATTTTGAGAATCTCATTAAAGCAAGAATACAGAACATGTACATCAGGTGCTGTATGCAGCTCCTCAAAGATTTATAATATTGGAAAGGAAAACTGATATATGGTTTCATCTGATAGATGAAAACTGTTGATAGTAAAATAAAATATGCAATTGTCACGTGGTACACTCTGCACACAATGCTACTGCAAGTGATATTTCATTCTGCAGTCCAATTCAATAAAATGAGGGGAATATTTGCAGGCCTGATGTTCTTACTTTTAGTCAAATAAAAGCACATATTTAAATAGTATAACCATTATGAGTAGATAAATGGAACCTGTAGAAAAAGGAACAAGGTATGAGGGAGATTAAGATGAATTACATATACTTTCCTCTATAAATTAGGCTCAACTACCTTGTAATTCTAGCCTGTATTTTCTTATAAAGAATTTGTCTTTGTAGACCAACAACCTCTAAAGAGCCATAGATTATCCATTCTATTCATATTATACATTAATGAAGATCAAAATCTTAATATCAATATACATTATATTGCTGATACAGAGTGTTATTTAGCACTATTATTGATATATTACAGAATCTTATAAAACGTATGTGAATAAAATACCTTGGGTCAGATTCCTTAAGAAATAGCATGCATTTGTGTAATGGGTAGAACAGTCTGATGTCAACCTGAAAAAGTTAAAATATCCTGAAACAACATTAAAATCAATTTAGAGTCCCTTGGATGTATCTCCCATAGCATTCCATGTTTACGTTTTCCAAGGTGGTAAGATTAAAATCCTCTCTTAAATATATTTATTCAAAATGAAATGTTCCATATCTCCTCCCCCATGAACTTGTAGCATTCTGGAGCATATGGTAAATGTTTGAATTTTAAAAAAGGGAGGGAGGAAAATTGTGGAACAAATGTATATATCTCAGGCCATAGAGGCAGAATATTTTTAGTCTTGTTGTAACATCCCATGAGCTTCAACAGTATTCAAATTATCTGAGAAAACAGATATGCCCTTATAACTAATGGGATTATTCTCGACTTTCTCAGGGAATTCTTTCTGTACCTTTCAAAGCCTGAAGCAATAGGAGTAATTTGGCAGATTCAAGGAAAATTGCCAATTTGCCTAAACTCTAAGTACAGCTTTCCCTGAAGGCTTGGAGATGGGAGAGTAACTAGCGGTGATGAAAAGAAAACAGAATAATCACAATTAAGGAGCTAGTATTCATCACAGTGGAACATCATTTTTCACAACTGATTAGCTTCCAAACCAGTGACATAATTCTGTTGGCCCTTACACCTCACCCCAAGAAGAGGGAGCAAAGGAAACATTCTCTAATAGAAGCTAGCAGGTATCATCTTGCTTCATGCCTAACTGTGATGACCTGGGGCATGGCACAAAAGCAACACAGTCACAAAAGTGAGATAAGTCCCTTTAATACCTCCAACTTTGCTCCCAATGTCGTTACCTTTGGCTAGAGAAAAAACTCTCCCAAGAACAGTCTTTAAATGAAGGAAATTAAGTCAGAAATATAAATTATAACTTATAAATATAAATTTTAAATAAAAATCCACACAAACCATGCTGCAGCAATTAACTGGACAGGGCAGGATAAGAAATTGCAGACTTCAAAGGCCAACAAAACACACACAATTGGGAAGATGCCAGGAACCCAGATAAGCCTCGACCATAAAAGATAACTCATAATTTGCTTCCCACGAGTTGCTGTACACAAACTCCATTTTGAAACATTGTGTTCCCAGCTGCAGCTGATGAAGGGAATCAGGTCCCTTTCCTCCCCTGCAAGCCACATAACTCATATTGCTCCCTTCTCCATTCCTCCCTGCATGCCCTAGGATGAAGAGAGGGTGGGCCTGGATCTTCCTCTGAATTCCCTCTGCTTTGCTCTACCTCTCCACTGCTCTGCCCAGCTGAACTTTGCCCTACCTCAGTTTTTTCCATGGCCACCGGAGCCACATTCCCACTCCCTGTCATCTGCTTGGCCTCTCCCTCAGAATCAGATTCCAACAGAGGCATGATACTAACTCTCATTTTATGAAGAAGGAGATAGAGCCTAACTATGGACTACAAACAGTCTTAAATTTGAACATAAAACAAGATTTTTTAGTCTCTAGTATCTCTTTTTACTGTTCTTTAGCATGCTACCATCTCTCCTCCCCCTTCCCCCCCAAAAAAGTGCCAGATAGGAAAATGGATGATGGCAATTAGTAGAATGTCTGTATGTATGTTGATGCCCATTCATCCTAATCCCACCCAAACATTACACTTTGCCCACCTAAAAATGTTTAAAATGGTGGCTGCTCAGAGCACTTTGGGAAAGAATGACATTTATTTTCATAACCGTTTTCACTTTCCTTTGAAGCCTGGTGACCTTGAAGGTGATTCATAACACCATTACTGGATGTTCCGGGTTTGGCATGGAGGAGAAAGTGAGCATCAAATATTGCCTTATCTTTCACCAAGCAAGGAGTTTGTGTCACAGAAGGCAGACAATGATAGTTCCTTTACGTCCTTAAGAATGAAGCATCTTTTTCCACATGGAAGAAAAGAAGAAAACAATCCTTCTTCACTTCTCCTATTCAATTTGCATGAGCACTCAAAGCTCAATCCTAATCCCAGCTGACAAATATAAAAATCATAACAAGTAATGGAAGATGAAATTCTTGATATGTAATGGAAGAAAAAAAAATCCATTGGTTTACTGCATAACAAATCCCTAATGAGAACCACCTAAATATGTACTGAATTAGTGAAGAAGATCTGTGCCCTCCTTTCACCTAAATGTAAAAGCAGTTGGCTGTCATCCTTGTTTTGAGTATTGTGTGGTTGTTAAAACATACCCTGTCAATGATTATTTTGTCAGACTTTTGATTCTAGAAGAGAAGCCTCTATTGTCCTTCTTGAATTTACATTAGATGGTATACTTCAAACTATAACATTTTTACCCTCGATAACTTTCCAATCACAAGCATGCTTATGGAGGTTTTTGGCTTGTGCATTTGCTCCATCAAGTGTTGTGGTTTGCCAGCAGCCTGTGCAGACGGCACCAGAATTGGACAGTGGGGAAGAACACGGACCAGTCCGGGAGTCTGGGGAGGACTTGAATGAGGGTCCTGCATCCGATACAGAGATGGGGACTATCTGGGAGTTATGTGCTGACTCTGGAGCCTCCAGAATCTGGCAGCAGCGAGGCCGAGGAACAAGGTGACCCTGTTCCCAGTGCGCGTGTGTGCAGAGCTGCCAGAAGGCAAGATCAGCTCAGACAAAAGGGGCAACTCGGGAATAAGGCTTGGAGGTGATTGCCTCTCTCATAAGATATAAAGGAAGTGCAAAGATAGGGAAATCTTCGCAGGAAGCAACATCGTTTGCTCTGATTTGTTTTCAATCTTTAAGTTCCATGGTGAATTTGTTCTCTGGTTTTGAGAGACTAATTGGGACTTTAGTTGTTGGCAGCACTTCAAGTCAGATAAAGGTGCGTTCTTATCAGATGTCTCTTGAAGAACTTTGGCAAACATCCCTGGGACTAATTATAACTAGTTAAGATTTATTCCGGGCTGTGAATGATGATAATTCACAGCCACTGAACTAAAATAAAAAGGGTTTGGATTTTATGTGTGTTTGTTGGTGTCTTAGGAAACCTTGGTCAGAACAGAAGTCAAGTCAGTTTCCCAGACATCCATGTGGCTTTCTTAGCAACAACATGGAAGTGGTTTACTCCTGCCATCTTCTAGGACAGAGTTTCCCCAACCTTTCTGGCTTTGCAGCCTGGGGGAGGGGAGAGGGGATGCTTCCACATGAGTGACTGGAAAGCACACATGTGTGCACAACTCAATTTGTGTGAGTGGCATGCATATGCGCCTGCCACTCCTGCAAATGGAGCAGATTGTACATGCACTTGCCCATTGCTCACGCAAGTGAGGATGCGCATGCACTTGCCTGTTGTCCACGCAAGTGAAGATGTGCATGTGTGCACACTTGCCCGTTGTTTCTGTGGTCCAGTTGCAAAGAGTTCATGGCCCACTAATGGATGGTGGCCCCAAAGTTGGGGACCTCTGTTCTAGGATTTTGTCTTCAATTTTCCAATCTAGGCTAAAGCCCTGGAAATTCCTACTAATCTTCCACCTGAGTACTACCCAGTGGCAATCCTGCTTAGCTTAAAAGATCAGCCAAAGTCAGCTAGATGCTGCTGTCTAGCTGGAACTCCTAAATGATATCCCATTGCTGAAATAGGTGGCTAGAATAGAAATTATTGATTAAGGCTGACATTTTAATTGTTAGTTCCATGTAGTTAATTAATCTAACCCTTGGTCCTTTAGCAGTAAACAGTTAACAAGTGCCTGAACTGTTGAAAATAGGAAACATTTAACTTTCCTAATTTATAGAGTTAAGGTGCTGTTGGTGGTGGTGGAGAAAGCAGCAAATATCTTTGACCAGAAGGAACATTTGACTATTCTATCAAGGAAGATAGAAAAAGAGACATTATGCTGTGCAGTAAAGAAATATGGTGAGCATTGAATGGTTTGATTGATCATATTGCAGCCATCTTGTGGCTATAATTAAAAAGGATTAATCTATAAAAATAGTTTTCCCAACGAACATTTACAAAAGTACCATGTATACTTAGGATGCAAATATGATAATTAGGTTGTTCATTAAACAAAATCTGGGACTTTATCTAGCAACCTGGATTTCAGTTCAACAAAACTCAGTTAATAATTTTTTTAGAAAAAATAAACAAACAAACAAATATTAGGAACTCTTGTACCCTTTCTCATCAACTCCCCCTTGTGGGTAGGTAAATAAATGTAAATGAACTATTTTTCATTATTTTTCCTATGGTGGTTCCAATTTAATTGACAATATCAGTATGTCTGCCCCCTGTACCTGCTTCTCAAAGATTCCCCATAGATAGTCCATATTGAAAGTAACTGAAAGACAACTGAGTAATTGAAAGGGAAAATTAAAGTATAATATCTATGCTGTAGAGGTAAATAACAGCAATACCAACAACACCTGGGAAGTAATACAATAGGCTTGAAACACAGAAACCCCCTCCACACTGTGGCCATGATTGGAACATGTGTAAACAAAAAATGAGCTTGACTTGAGGTTATATTTTATTTTATAATTCAATGTCAAAGATTAATAATTTTTAATCTACTTTTAACCCTTTCTTCATAACAGAGAGCCATTCTTAAATACAATACAGAATTCTACACTAATTAATCTACAAAGCTTTTTAGAATATCTTAGAACTTCCATCCCAAAGCCAATTCATATACATGACAGGGATGTGGAGGCCAGTTATAAAACTTTGAATGGAGCCTTAGTGTTTACAAATCCTCAATTTTCCTTTCCACTAAATCACACAACTCGACTCCTCCATTAAGTGCAGCCCAAGAAAAATGGAGAGTGTCCCCACAGAGTTAGGCATACTATTCATAGAACTTTCCTGCTGTCAGAAACCTGACCTCAAACCCGTTCTTGTGGCATCATGCTGGCACCGATACACTTCTCCTACTTTATTTCTTTCTTTCGTTAATTTCTCATCTGCTGTTGTATTATTTATTCCACTAGGACATGGAACACTGTAAAAAACATCCCATTGTTACAATGATTAAAAAATGAAATTAATAAAATGGATTATTACAATGAGCTACTTCTAATTATTAAAGAGAGAAATTAGCATCTTCAGTATCATGTACTTATTAGCTGAAGAATGAGAGTTCTTTGATAGTTATGGTATTTCATCAAACTAATTATGCAACACTGCTAGTTCATACATCTGGAACTACTGTAATTTATGATATTGAACAACTTTAAATACAAAAAAAAATGATGGTTTTATTCTATGTTGGTTGGTTCCTACAAATAGCAGATATGATTGAATGTGGGCCATCTACATGCCCAAATTCAATAGCAGTTTTCTAAGTCTTTACATTTCTTCATACATCTCTAGAAATTAGTGATGATATAAGATACCCCAAACCTTTAAAACATGGGTTAGGAACATTGAATGTTACCTGAATTAGACCATTAATCAATTTCTCCATGATGCTAAACTGATAGTGGCCCATTAGGTCTTCACAGAGGAATTTTTCAAAAATGTTGGAGATTGAATTGTGAACTCATGCTTGCAGGCAGAATTTTACTGCCAACTTATGACTCTTTTCCTAAATGGATGGATGTGGATTTTTACTTTTTTTTTTTTAGATAATCACCAAAGGTACAAAGTATGATAAAAGCAGCTCTTCCCCTACTCAAGAAATGGAGTCATTCAAATTTGTTATATTCATCCATTGAAAATCTCTCTATAAACAACTGGTGGGTTGGTTTCATCTAGATTCAACTATGGGAAGGATATTATAATACATGATCTCATTCAGCTGGAGTTCATATTCATTGTAATTATTAATATAATCTTAGAGTGGAGGGTGTTTCTTTCTGTCTTTTAGTTCTTGATAGAGTCAGAGTGGTGAACCTCGCTGGGCTCCTTCAAGACTCCTTGATAGTCCAGTTGGTAAAATCTTTTCTCTCTTCATTTTGCATCACAATGGAAAGAGTAATAGCAGTTAGAAATCTGAAAAAAAACAAGATTACTGTATTATTTCTATGCTGAACAAAAAAAACCCTTTTGGTCATATTAATATATTTCCTAGCTGCTTCCAACTGAGATTCTTCAATGGAAATAACAATTCTGAAATAATAATGTAAAACTGACCCAACCACTCTAACAATGAGCCCAAGCATTATTTGGAAAGACAAAAACAACCTTTCTATCTAGTCTCTTGTTTGACACAGTCTAATGCGAGCTTTTCAATATACCAGTCTTTAATAGTTCCAAATGACATCCCAGTCCTAATTATAAGAGTAGCAGATATAATGACACTTGGAGTCCAGGTCTCTAATCAGTCATCCTGCAATTTAAACACACCAAACAATCAGAGGAAAGATCACCCATTCTTCTGCAAAAGTTCAAGGGGTCAGTAAAGTCAAGGCTTTCTTTAACCAAGAAAGAAACACACTCACAAGGAGATGAACAAGGAGGGACTTCATTATATCTACCAATAATTACTTGGTGATATAGGGAACTTTACATTCACTTAGTTTATGAAAGAAAGAAAAAATATGAGCTACAGGTTTTGAAAGATGAATGCAAGAACAATGACATCATTGTATTCCGTTGGCACTGATCGGTAGATTTACCAACTGAAAGATCATCTATTATTCTATAAAGTTCATTGCTTCAGAATGTGGAGTTTTCCCCTCCTCCTTTGTGATCAGTATCAATGGGGGAAAAGAGCAGAAGGAAGAGTAAAGTTTTGTGCCCTGTAGTGAAAATGGTAGCCAGGAGGTAACTGATAAGATAATTTTATGATGGTTGTTCTTGTTTGGGATCAAGAGAGAGACCTCTGCATGAGAAGACAGCTCCACTTTTTGCCAACTTTGCACAAAGATCCCAGCAGAACTTGAGCCATAACACATAACACTGAGGATGTCCATTCAGGACAGTGCTAAGATGAAGGTGGGAAAACCTTGATAGTTTGTATTTATCTGAAACCTGTGATAGATTCACTTCAAAATAAGCTTCATTATTTCAGCAGGACTTAATTTGAAGTCCAGGATGAGACTGTCTCTGTGGCGTAAGTAAGTAAGTCTTAATGTTGGCATTCACAGAAACCATTGGTTTTTGGTTTCTATTCTGTTCTATTCTATTCTTCTGTTCTGTTTTATAGGTACTTAAAATGAGATTATTCCAATCAACTGCATACTGTCAGACTACTGATAATATGGAGACCATCATCCTAGGTGATAAATCACAAGTTTAATATCAGATCATGTTCTGTATAGTTGCACTTGGTAATGACTAATACATATCTAAAAGAAATGTTAAAGCAATCAGGTAGTGACTGTTTATTATTTAGAATTTGCCCTGCCAAATTGCAGTGCAAGACATCATTTTGCAAACACTTTGGCGATTGACAGAAAACGCTATGAATGTTTTGCATATTGCATATGGTCAAATACATATATTTTAAAATAATTACCTCCAGCAGTATTTCATTTATTGCATATCTATTTTTATCTTCTTAGTATCAGCTGATTTTGCACCTGTGACAGGGCTTTATGCTGAATTCAATTTAAGTAGCATAAAGAAAAATTAGTTTATGTTCATTCATTAACATATTCATAGTCAAAGAAAATGGAAGAAAAAGTTAACGACTCTTGAGATTTGCAATGTGATACTAAGGAATTTCATTTGGCTTCTTCATAATGGCTCAAAACCAAATGAGAGTTAGGTCATAAAAAAACTGCCTTTGCTTTGATTCAGCTTCTGTGTAGTGAGATCTGGCTTTTTTATGACACTATTAAATCAAAGGAAAACTCCTTCTATCCTTATTCTAACTTGGCAAACATTCTCCAATGACTTGTTCCTCTTTGGAGTGGGATGGGGGAATAATCCACTCTGGATGTGTGTTTTTCTCATATAATCGCTCAAGTCAGGGAAATGCTGTCAATTGATCCATCAGTTAAATAACTCCTTTCTCCATGATGGGTGAATCCTAACAGACATAAATTTATAAAGTTGTTAGTTCTGAGGCATAAAACAAAGAAAGTTAATTGCTGAAATAGTCCCTTGGATTGGATTAAGGACCAAGAAAAGCTTTATGATCTTTCCCCCAAGGTCAGTTCTCATTTTTGATGTGATTTGATCATTAGGTTTTGTCTCTGAAACACCTAGTACAAAACAGCATGTGCAAAAAATACCAATAGAATAGAATAGAATAGAATTCTTTATTGGTCAAGTGTAGTTGGACATACAAGGAATTTGTCTTGGTGCATCTGCTCTCAGTGTACATAAGACAAAAGATACATTCCTCAAGAGTCATAAGGTACAACATTTAATAGTCATAGGGTACAATAAGACTTAATAATCTTAACACTTAATAGTCATAGAGTACAATAAGAAATCCAATCATACTAGGAAGCAGTCAATATAGATTGTAAGGATACAAGCAACAAAATTACAGTCATACAGTCACAAGTGGGAGGGGATGGGTGATAGGAATGATGAGAAGATTAATAATACTAGTAGTGCAGACTTTGTAATAGTTGAACAGTGTTGAGAGAATTGTTTGTTTAGCAGAGTGATGGCATTTGGGAAAAAACTGTTTTTGTGTCTAGTTGTTCTAGTGTACAGTGCTCTATAGCGTCGTTTAGAGGGTAGGAGTTGGAACAGTTTATGTCTGGGATGTGAGGGGTCTGTAAATATTTTCATAGCCCTCTTTTTGTCTCATGCAGTGTACAGATTCTCAGTGGAAGGGAGGTTGGTAGTAATTGTTTTTTCTGCAGTCCTAATTGTCCTCTGAAGTCTGTGTCTGTCCTGTTGGGTTGCAGATAGTATTTGTTGCGAGTTTTAAGATTGGTTGAGAAGTAATGCTTTGAAGCCTGATCGAAAGATATATTAAGTTATATGAAGCAGACCTTTCCCTGTGTGCAATTAACATAAAGAACTATAATTAAATGAGCCTTAAAGGGTTGCTATTCAAATGCCCTTTTCACTTAATTGATATTTTTCTTATAATTTTTATAGTTTTGTTGCTGTTGTGTTTTTAATGTATTTTTGATTTTCTTTTTGCTATGTTTGATTTTATATATTATGTTTCTGGTTATGTTATTGGTGACCCATTTCTAGTGAATATTTGTTCTGAACAATGCCATATATCAGGTAGCCCCAAACAAGACACAATAGTACTGTAATTCCCATATTTCCTGAGAATGTGCTAATGACTTTTAGATCATCATCAGTTTTTCCTCCCCATGAATTAACAAAATCTGGATGCACCACCTAATGGCGTTGAAGCAGAACAGTTGTTGTCTATTTACACAATGTCCTTCTCTGGCCTAAGATGCTAATTCCTGCTTAATTCTTGCAAAGGTTTATAAATAAAAAGACTAATGGCAATTTACTAACACTGTTATAATCAGGTGGAAAAATATATACATCATTGTATTGGACATAAAACAGTTAAGCTGAAGTCTGCTAATTTATTGGAAGAAAACTACAAATATGGAGCGGGATGAGAGTGAAACACAAATGCAAATGTTCAGGTTAATTTGTCAGGTCGAGTTGATTGAAGAATTAAAAGGTTGTACTTTGTCAGATTTAACCTACCAATTGCTTGTATTTCAATTTATACATTTGCCAGAGATTTAAACAAATCATGTTTCTTTCTTTGCTGCAGAGTGATTTTATGTAATTCAGGAAAGCTTACTAATATTCCTTTGGGGGATATAATTAATAAGTTCCAGCAACGATATTTGGTTACACTTTCTGTAGGGATAATTACTATGCAGATTTATAGAACTTTGCTGGTAGTGAAGAAATTCAAACATTCCTCCCAGGAGTCATAAGTTATCTCACTGCAGACAATAAAAGGTGACAAAGTCAGGTCAAACTTAAATCAGATTTGTTCAAAACACCCCTGAGACCTGAATGGGATTTCCATAGCAACTGAAAGCACCAACAATATTATGTTTATTAAATATTCAGATGAGCAGAAATTGTACCAAGCAACATGCATATAATGAGCAGGATTGCCACTTTGGGATGAGGATGAACAGTTATTATTTTTATCCTAAACAGTGTGTATAAGCTTGTTTTCTAACAATTAATTCTAGACATGTCAGAATGAGGGTATCTAAAAAGTCTGCCTATGAGAAATATCCTTGCATACTTTTGGAAAAGTTTATCAGGTTTTAAATAAACTTACTTTTGGGCTCCTTACCAGAGCATTAGCAAGGACCAGAAGGTGACAGAAAGCATTCCAGCTAACAAACTCCAAACCAATAAACTCTGAGACAAGCATTTCCTCAAAGGTCCATTTTATTAGAGTTGTCATATTGGCACATTAGGGAAAACCCAAATCTGAGAGTTCCAGGTTTTCCCTTCCCAAAAGAAAATCAAAGATCCATCCCCTATGCCCACAAGTCCATCGCATGGCCCAATCAAATATCATCCCAACTGGAGACATTTCTCCAGACACTCCTCTCCAGGTGCACGTCCTTGACTTTCTGTGAAAGTCTGAGAAAGAATGGTGTTGAGTCTAATCTTCCACCCCTCTATGAAATCCCCCTTCCCAAATTCCCAGGCACTAAATGTGGCAGCCTCAAAACTTCTAAGTAAAACATGGATTCCGGGGCTGACAGCAGCTTCATTCCAGGATGGTATGAGAATCTAAAATGGCTGCTTATAGCCTAAAGCAACCAGGTTAAAAAGAAGAAACAAGATTATCATCAATAGGCAAGTCCAATAGCCATTAACAACACTATGGGTTTTTTTGAAGTGCTGTTGTCAGTGATGGAACTCACTGCTGTACTCGTGCTGGCTATTCCTATGATTAGGCTGGCATTGCTAGAGATAAGTAACACTACATTTTCTTCTTAACGTAGCAATTTCAGACAGGTATTTCATGGACATTGCATTATCGCTGAGAAGTCATTTGTTCTAATTCAAATAAATCTGAGTGTCAGCATTGTCTATTCCACTGTCATTCTTAGCACTTCTTACGAACCACACTGGGTGGAATTACTGGGATTCAGCAATGTTTGGAAGAGCAGACGTTCCTCATCCCCACAGTGGAAATATCTCAGGCATCCACTGTATATTCTGGGTCAGACTGTGATGCTATTGAGTAATTTTGCACAAACACTTGTGCATATGTTCCTATTTGAACTAATCCTTCTGAATCTGTGAAGAAAGTGGAATGTACTTCCTAAATCGCTTCTCTGTGACAGGAACATGATTTCAAGGAAAAGGAAACAAGGCAAACGCTCATTGCCCTCCTCTGTGTAATGAATCTAAGATGATTATACTTCAGAAAAGAAGACATTATTCACAGGGGTGAGATTCAAATTTTTTAACAACCGGTTCTGTGGGAGTGGCTAAGTTGGTGGGTGTGGCTTGGTGGTCATGTGACTGGGTGGACATGGCTTAGTGGTAATGTTATGGGCTGGGTGTGGCCAACTCAATATCACTCACATGGAGGCATGCATCTCCTTGCCTGGCCTCTCATGACTGTGGGGATGCTGCAACAGTCGTAAGTGTGAAAAATGGTCATAAGTCATTTTTTTTCAGTGCCACTGTAACTTTGAATGGTCACTCCACACAAGCAAAGTACCAGCAAAGGATGGGAAAAAAACTCTAGAGACATTCCTGAGACAGGAAGTCTAGCCCTGCCATGAATGTAATAAGGGTTAACAGAGAGGCAGTTTCTGTAAGCAACCCCAGAATGTTTCCTTCCTGCCTTCCTTACAGGATTAGGCCAGTAATTTCTTATAACAACCGGTTGTCCGAACTGCTTAGAATGTTAACAACCGGTTCTACCAAATAGGTGTGAACTGGCAGAATCCCACTCTTAATTATTCAGGAGACATCAGCAGATGACTTAAAACACTTGATGACAAGACAATGTTTCCATATAATCTTATATGATTCCATGGATCAGTTTGGAATAGCTCCATGTCCTTGTAAGCACAGGACATGTTAAAGAATGGCAAAACTGCTTTTTCAACAGTGACTGAAATACAACAAATCTCTTGAAAATTCTAGCTTATTTGGAAGCATCTGGACTGGGAAACAGGTTAGAGATGCTATTTGCAAGTACCCCATTTCTGCTGAAATCAATGCTGAAAAGCAGCATGTTAAGTTTGAGTTTACTTTTATTAAGTAATATTGAGCTTTTACTAACTATCAACAGAGACTTTTAGTTTCAAGCTGGACATTCAGATCTCCTCACAGGGCTTCCCTTTGTTAATCAGCTGCTGTAGTTTAGTTTTGCAGAATACATGGAAATCTCAGGAAGGCTGATAGTTATGTATCAAACATAACCGGCCAAAATGAGCAAAAGCCATCCTGTGGAATGAAAATAGCTTTATATTCATCACCAAAGACAGTATTAATGGTTGTGGCTAACATTATATCTAATTAATCTTTTGTGGATGGAAATGCTTCAGGATCGGATTTATGGACTGTTGGTTGAGCATTTCACAAGCACATTCATTCCTGTTGTAGACATTTGCATATATCTATCTCCAAGTTCATGGAAACCAGTGGTGGTATTGAGCCAGTTCGCACCAGTTCGGGCAAACCGGTAGCAAGGATTTGGCATGGGTCACCAAACTGGTAGTTACTTCTGGCTGGTCACGCCCCTGATCCAGTTGCCTGGTTGCCACTCGCTTACTTGCTCTGCCTGCCCGATGCTCACTCATCCCGCCCTGCCTGCCTGATGTTCACCTGTCCAATAACTCCTTAAGGTATTTCTCTTTTTTTTTTTCCTCCTGACAATCAGCTGTTCCTAAGATCAGTTGTGCCGTGATTCCCCTTGTTTACTTACTGCTTTGCCCAGGCGGCTTTCCTGAGGCCCAGGAAGGCAAAAAATGGAAGGGGGCACAGCCCCCCCTCTCCATTTTTTTGCCTTCCTGGGCCCCAGGGAGGCCACAAAACAGAGCACAGGGGAGTACAGCCTCCCCCCCATCCTGTTTTCTGCCTTCCTTTTGAAGGAGCAAAAAAGCCCCACAGATGGCTTCCCTGAGGCTCAGAACACCCCAAAAATGTGGGTGTACTGCAAAAATCACAACAAACAAACAAACCCACCACACCCATCCAGTCATGTAGCCATGCCCCCATAGGCATGCCCTCTAGCCATACCCACAGAACTGGTAGTAATTTTTTTTTTAATCCCACTACTGATGGAAACAGCTTCTTTCTATTTATCCGGGGGGGGGGGGGC
>BHFT01000818.1:0-11793 GCA_004320025.1 Laticauda laticaudata | reverse complement strand
GCCGGGGGGGGGGGGGCATAGTAATAATCAAATGTGACCAATCAGTGACCATCTGCTGTCTTTTGGTTCCTGACAATCTTCTAGTTCCAGATTTTTCTGGAACCAGGTAGTTGCTTTACCAAACGTGCCAGGATAATCCTTGCCTTTCAAAATGCAAAACAGAAACTATTGGATTGACCATCTCTCTTTCAACTGCAACAGCTCTATGCTAGGATATGAGCAGAATATAGTAAGATGGAACATTCTTTGTATTTTCCACATCACATTGTACCTGTGACTATACAGGCATATGTCTTTATGTCTGTCCACAGCAAATAGAATCTAAAGAACCTAGAATATTAGAAGTGAATATCAGACAAATGTTCTGTGGAACCTCAATTATACATTAGGAATGCATAGGAATTATTTTACCAGGTGATTATTTTTTTAATGTGGGCAAAATATAGAATATGACTGAATATCAGAGGAAAGAAACATTTAATCCATCTGGAATAACACTCCATAGGAAGATAACAATGGCATAAAAAATATCTTGTGCTGAAGTTACCATTAATGAAATATTAACCAAGAGACAAAAGTTGCCCGTTGTGTTCGTTTTCAGCATCTGCAAATAAAGCTGAATGCTAGGAAAAAGAAAACTATACATTTAAAGTTATTTGCATCTTACAATATTTGACCACATGGGTTTACCAACTATATTGAACAAGATTGTACATATAGATCTGTGTCTGTAAACATTTGCAGACTTTTTTTTCCAAATATGTAGAGATTGGAATGGGCTCACCATTATATAAAGATGGTCTGGTAAAACGATTCACCTCTTTGAAAAGAAAGCCAGATGTGTTTTTGGTCAGTCTACACATTTGGTTTCAAAAAGTTGATTCTGGATCTGGTGATCAAACAGAATGACACCAGAAAACAAGCATTGGTTATATATTATGCAACATTATGAGGACTTTTACTCAGAGGTGGCATTCAGCAGGTTCTGACCAGTGCTGGAAAAACCAGTAGTGGAAATTTGGGTAGTTCAGAGAACCGGCAAATACCACCTCTTACTGGCCTCGCCCCCATCTATTCTCTGCCTCTCAAGTCCCAGCTGATCAGCTGGGTCTTCTTTTGTTGCCCTGGTGTCCTCTTACCTCGACCTTTCGTCCAATCACCCCTGGGGAGGGAATGGGGATTTTGCAGTAACCTTCCCCCAGGACTGGAGTGGGAATGGAGATTTTGCAGTATCCTTCAGCTGCTACACTTATCAAGCCCACTAAGCCACACATACAGAACCAGTAATAAAATTTTTGTATCCCATCACTGCTTTTACCCCAATGAAAAAGACAGATCCATTTGCTTATGTCTTTGTGCATATGTGGAAGATTCACTGTATGAAGGTTCTTTCCTTTCTTAAATGAATGAGAAAATGTGACAAGTTATTTAGGTCTCAACCAGCAATTTCACGGTTTTTTTTTTCTTCCATAAAATGAGCAGCAGGTTTTTGCATGTTCCTTTAGCATTTACTAGTGATAACAACAGACATCAAGAGCAGAAATCACACAATATTACATCCAGACTTTCTCACTGGACTACTGTTTAAGCATTTATTATCTAGAATGCTCAGTAGGCAAGTTCTCCAACCCTATTAGAGCTCCAATGATGCTAGTTCTTTATGACAGCTGATGGAAGCAGATTTCAGGGGTCTTCAAACTTGGCAGCTTTAAGACTTGTGGACTTCAACTCTCAGAATTCGAGGAGGTCAGTACAATCGAGTCCTTAGGACCCTCAACAAGTCCACAAGTCTTAAACTTGCCAAGTTTGAAGACCCTCAATATAAAGAAACATAATGTAGAAATTATTGGTTTTTATTTTGAATTCCTTAGGCCTTCAAAGGATGCTATGTTTAAGGTGCCGCATACAGGGACTTTATTGGAACCCGGACAAATGACTATTTAATCTTTTCTTGAAGACGGTGATGGTGCACTTACAATTCCAGGAGGTAGCTTCTTCCATTGATTGTTTGTGAATGTAGTTTTCTTTTTGCACTCTTATGTCTTCTTTTACATTCTTATATCTCTCTCTTTTTTTTAGCCAATTGAGACATTCAGGAGCAAGATTGAAAACAGAGGAAGTAAAAAATCAAAATGCAATAGTCATAAGGATTATTTCATAATGGAACTGTAATATTCCTAAAGCCATTGAATAGTAAGGTCTCTCAATGCATTAAAATAAGCTTAACCTTTATCAGATATAATAATTGGGTAGAACTTGTGTTGTCCTCATATCTTGGTTAATGTTTTCTCTTTGTATTCATTCTGACATCAAAAGTAAAGGACATTGTTTTCCCACAATTCCCCTTAGGGATCAAGGGTCAAAATTATTTCGGTAGCAACTCAATTGAAACAAAATTGCTTTAGTAAAAGGTTTAGCTCAATGCATTTCCTTTCTTGCACTGGCATCAAAATAACCCCTAAGGTTTGCCACACAATGTACTGTGGTACTATATTTGTTTGAAACAAAATAACAACAGACAGTAAATAAATGAGGAAAGCTAAGTAAGGCATCCATTTTCTGATACTCTTTTCTGGAAGTAATGGAATTTACAGTTTCAAGGGATGCCAACACTTTAGCCGTAAACAAAATAAAATAAAAACAGGTCAAGTGGTATTCAAAACTAACTACAATCAAAAGTTCATATATTCACCATGACAATGGAATGAGATAAAGTGAGGTTAAAAGCCGAAAGGTCAAAGAAATGGACTTAAGAAATTATTCCCAAAGTACATAACAGAGGAAGGAATGAGAAACTCTTCTTTCCTCCTTCCTTAATTGAAATTTGGGTTCTGTCAGAATGAGGAAGCCTCAACAGGTCTTGGTAAAATTAGACATGGCTTAATTGTTTGGATAAGTGATGATCTTCTTGTTCATGTGAGTGTAAGAAATGGTGAAAAGATATTGTGGTAAAGTCTGCTTTTTTTCTTTGCACATAAGAAATTTCTCACTTCTGTACTCAGAAAATGTGACATGTAATAAGCCTTATAAGAATTTATATCTTTTTTAAAAAATAGATCTTATGATCGCCTACATCTCCACATTATATTCTCAACTCTGTATCTCTATGCATTTCCTTAAAGCAAATAGTGGGGGGAGAACCTTTATTCTAATCCCATACCTAAGAGAGGAGAATAAATAGAAGGATGCCAAGGATGAGATTAATTGGAATGTCTCTGATAGTTACTGGAATTACTGATTTTCCTCCAACTTGTTGATAAGATGCAACCATTTCTAGGTGTAGAATTATGTACAACCCTTGTATGCTGAAAAAAGTATAAAAATGGCCAGACATCCTTATGTGTTTTAGAATGGAATGGAATGGAATGGAGTAGAATAGAACAAAACAGAACTCTTGTCTTGTCTTATCTTATCTTATCTTATCTTATCTTGTCTTATCTTATCTTATTGTCTCAACGAAGGGACCTTGGAGGTTTTCGAGTCCAACCCCTGCTTAGGCAGGAAACCCTATACCATTTCAGACAAATGGTTATTCAATCTTTTTTAAAAAACTTCCAGTGTTGGAGCATTCACAGCTTCTGGTTGTTGTTCCACTGATTAATTGTTCTGTCAGGAAATTTCCTCTTAATTCTAGGTTGCTTCTCTCCTTGATTAATTTCCCCACATTGCTTCTTGTTCTACCCTCAGGTACTTTGGAGAATAGCTTGACTCCCTCTTTGTGGCAGCCCCTGAGATACTGGAACACTGCTATCATGTCTCCCCTAGTCCTTCTTTTCATTAAACTGGACATACCCAAATCCAGTAACCGTTATTTATGTTTTAGCCTCCGGTCCCCTAATCATCATTTTAAGCCATGGCATTGATCTGAAGACCTGGGAAGTTATTAAGACTAACAGGCCAGCACCAGGGAGTCCATTTACTGCCATTCCTAGGGTTCCTGACAAGCTGAAGAGATGTATAAGTACTCCTCAACTCATAACACTTTGCTTTTTATTGTTAATAAAAGTTTTATTTGAGTTTTCACAAAACATACAAATACAAATAAAATATCTTTTTTTGAGAACAGTGTGGCCTCGGGTTATCGCTTCTCCATACAGACATAAACTCAGTACATATTTATCTTATACATTCTAATCCATATCTTATAAGTGTTTTCACAATTTTTTCAATAGCTTTTTCCTTTCTTTACTTCCTATAGCCTTATTTTAAATTATCTCATTCCTTTCTTAGTTTTATTACATATCTTTTTCTAATTTTTAAAATCTTTCTAATCAATGTTTTGATACTTATGTCTGTCCTGTTTACAATTTCATATTATCTTTTCTGATAAAACAAATTTTCCCCTGTAATTACTAGACTGGAGTGTAACACCTTTGTATCTTTTTTCAAATCTTATTTAAAAATTTTGAAGTTACATTTTATAGTTATAACATTTCAATTGAATTCTGCTTGATACATTTCTTTTAAAATACATACTACATTCTTAAAAGAATATATATATATATATATATATATATATATATATATATATTATATATATATATATATATATAATATACGGATCTTTGGTTATTCAGGTTTTGAGTCCTCTGGTACAGAAGCCTGATGATGGCAGATGAGGCAGATGAGCCTGATGATGGCAGATGAGATTCTGCCGAAACTATTGCTACAACTTTAAAAACACAACTACAGTGACATGGGATAATACCCGAAGGAAGCTGAACAGCATACATATATATCTGTGTATATATGTATAACAATCATAAATGGAATAATTATTCTATTCAAATACAGCTCTGCCATTAATATTAATAACAATCTTTTACATTTCTATTTCTTTTAACAAACATTACCTAGTAATATCAGTTGTCTTTCACTTTAATCATCTATTTTCAAATTTTATTTTATTTATATTTAATAACAATAGTTTTACAGTAGTCAATAAAGTTCTTATTCTTATTCAAGTTCATCTTATCAACTGATAAAAATCTTCCATGTTTCTTTTCAGTTTTTTTGAAACGTTCTTTTTAAATCATTGAGAGCCTTCTTCTTTTTACAAATAAATATTCCACTACACATCAATAGAATTTTTTTCTATCACTTTAATCACCTAACATATTATATAACAATGCTAATCCCATGCACCTTTGCAGAATCCCTCCTTAAGTTAAATTTAACCATTGTCTCTGTGTCTTTAAATAGGTTTATACCTTTAATGCTTGTATGTTTTCCTGTATCTCTATATCTTGTTTCTGTCTTTTGTAGCTTCTTTTGCTTTCCTTCTTCCCTCTCTTCTTCTCCTCCCCTTTTTATTCCTTTTCTATCTGATTCTCCCTTCTGTGATCCTCCCTTCTGCTTCTTCTGCTATTATTATTACTTTTCAAATTACTCTTTTTTTGGGGTTGTTGCTTCATGTGCTTTAAGTTTTTAACTCCCTTTCCCCCTTTCCCTCTTTTACCCTGCTTTAAAATTGTTGGTCATTAAAGATGGCTTCTTCGTTGTCCCTCCCTTCTTGTTCTGCCAGTGTTTCTTGTTGTTTTTCATAGTTCAAGAACTCAATTTCTAAAAATTGAAACACGAAGCCAAAATATCCTCTTCCGTCTTGTGCTTCTTCTTTTTGTTCTTTAAGTCTCATTTTTAACTCTTCAAGGAGTGATGCCATTTAAAAAAAATTTAAACAACCCCCAATTGATTTTATTTTATTTCATTAGGACCTCCATCCAAAGTTCCAGGAATCATCCAATAATCCAAACTGTTTCTTGCTTCTTTTCTCACTTCTTCTTTCCAGGGGCTTTGTTCTCTTGTAACAAAATTTTAGTTACAATGTATCTTTTGCAAGCCTTGTTAAAATTCCACTATCATTTTTTTTTTTAAAGTTCCAGGTGGTCTCCTCCATTTTCCAGATTTCACCCTTTTTTCCTTTTTCCTTGCATTGCTTTCTTTCTTTCTTTTTTTAAAGAAAGTTTTCAAATTATCCAAGAATCTTTATTGCTTTGACACTTTATTTTCAGCTACAAATAGCCTGTTAATGTCAAAGTGGTTTAGTATCAATTTTTTATTTGAATCTCTTCTTAATGTTCCAAGTCAGTTAAAGCTGTCAATGTTAGAGGAAAAAAAGCCAATCTGTTTCCTTTCCCTTTCTCTTTTGCAGCTAAAAATCTTTTTAGGAATAGTATTAGTCTTTAAAATTCAGGTTCCAGGTACCTTAAATAGATGTTCTCCATTCAACCTGGTCAGTCAAACTTTCTCCTTTGAACTTCCTCTCACAAACTTGTCTGGTCAGGGTCTTCTTTGAGGTGGCCATTTCTGACCACTGCTGCAACCGCCTTTGGGAAAAGGAGTAATGGCCAGCTGAGGAGGAGAGATGTGGCTCTCCTCACCCTACTGATGGCTCCCCCTTCTTTACCACCTCTATGGGGTGGCTTCAACCCTGAATCCGGGTGGCTTGGGCAGCAAGCACACAGATCAAAACTGTGGACTATCGCGATTTTGGTCTGTCGCCGAAGAAGCCCAAACCGGAAGTCTCACAACAGTTTGCTTTTTGACTGGTCAAAGTTACAACGGCATTGAAAGAAGTGACTTGTAAGCATTTTTCATATTGTGCACACTGCAGCATCCCCATGTTCATCTGATCAAAATTCAAATGCTGGGCAACCGGCTTATATTTATGACAGTTACAGTATCCAGGGATCATATGATCATCTTTTGTAATCTTTTGACATCTGATCCTGGTGACTTGAAATTGTCTTGAATGGATAGTTATTTTCTTACCAATTTCATAGTTATCTTGACCTTCATTCCTGTTCTATCTCCCACTGTGCTGCTTTTGGTAGATTGGACTGTTTTTTCCCTTTTTGCTTGAAGACAGATGAGAAGAAGGAATTAAGCAGTTCTTCTTTCTCCCTGTGGCCATCATCTTCTTCCCATCTGCTCCCATTTTGTGGACCCATCATTTCCTTGATTTTTTTCCTTGTTTCTTACATAAGAGCCATGGTGGTGCCGTGATTAGAGTGCAGTATTGCAGGCTACTTCTGCTGACTGCTGGCTGACTGCAGTTTGGCAGTTCAAATCTCATGAGGCTCAAGTTTGATTTCCATCCTTCCCAGATCAGTAAAATGAGGAACCAAATTGTTGGGGACAATTTGATGACTGTGATAATCCGGGGCATGACACAAAAATAACACAGTCATAAAAATAGAATAAATTCCTTTTAATGCTTCCAATTTGGGCCTCAATGTCCAATTATCCTTCACTTGATATCAAACTCTTCCAAGAAACAGCCTATGAAGAGAATAAATGCAGTCTGAACCAAAAGTAAAAATAATCAGAAATAAAAAAAAACCAACACAAACCACACTGGAGTCATTAACATAGCAGGCCAGAATGATAAATTGCAAACTCCCACAAGATAATGCAGCAACCACAGTTTGGAAGATGCCAAAACCCAGATAAGCCTCGACTAAGATAAAACACACCTTGCTTCCAGCAAAGAACTATTTAAAATGTCTCACTTATATCCCATCTGCAACTAATGAAAGGGGTCAGGGGCTTTTCCTCTCCCATAAGACATGTTTCTCCCTTCTCCGTTCCTCCCTGCATGCCCTTGGATGAAGAGGGGATAGCCTTGGGTCTTCCTCTGAATGCCCAGCTGGACTGTGCTCTTCCCCCATTTTTTCCACAGCCACTTCCACTCCCTGTCAGCTCCTCAATATTCCCCTCAGAGTCAGACTCCAACAAGGGCATGACATTGACTCTGTAAACCACTTAGAGAGGGATGTAAAGCACTGTAAAATGGTATATAAGCCTAAGTGCTATTGTTATTGCTACACTGAAAGAAACTTTTTTGGCATTTGTTGCAAATATAATAACTTTTGGCCCTAACTCTCTTAGTTTGTATTTTCTTTGAATCCTAGAACCTTTAGCCACTGGTGCCAATGAGAAACCAAACACCTATGAAGTTTAGCGTTCCATTGTCTAGCTGCCAATGAAATGCTCTTTAGTAGGACTAGAAGACATATTTGTTTCCCAAGTGATGCTGAACAGTAGAATATTGATTCTACCATTGGAGTTTCTATGGATCCATCATGTCCACTATGAACTATCTTAGTACTCCTTTTTAATTTCTTACTGACCTTCCTCTACCTCACCTTTCAATTACAGTGTATATTTGTCCATACATGGGTAAGAAAGACTATTTAAGAGCCCAACCAAGTAGAATATTGGCAAATACAGCAGAGATGGTATTCAGCAGGTTCTGACCTGTTCTGGAGAACTGGTAGCAGAAATTTTGAGTAGTTCAGAGAACCGCAAATACTACCTCTGATTGGAGATTTTACAGTATCCTTCCCCTACCACGCCCACCAAGCCACGCCCACAGAACCGGTAGTAAATTTTTTTGAATCCCACCATTGAAGTATAGTATATCCTACCAGTAGCATTTCTTCTGTATTGCAAAAACCAATTTTAACAGAGGGCAGAAAGGATGAGTGCATGGATATCAAAGTAGCATTGAAATTCATATAATGTGTCTATGTGTTCTGACCCAACCCTGTTACCAGCAAGAAAATCTCAAACAAAGCAGCAACTCAAACCTTCACAGCTTTAATCTACAAATAAACTTCTTTGTAGATAAAAGATGGCTTGCAGCCAATTAGTCCAACCAGAAAAGCCTTGACAGAATTCTTCAAATAAGCCAGAGTCTCTACACACAATACTGGATCCTTTGAACGTTTTTGCTTTCTGCAAAAGCAAAAATCCTTTGAAACTAGGCTTATATTCCCGAAGGGAGGGGCCATTATATTGCATTCTTACTCCTGAGTCGCCTGTGTTACTCCAGCTGTTCTCTTCTATAAATCATCCTGCACTCACGCGCACTTAGCATAGGCTCATCAGGAACCTCTTCCTCACTGCTGCTGGCTAACCACAACACTATGTTTGTAAAAAGTAATTCTGGGTCAAATAATTCTCTAATTCAGTGTTGGCTCCACTTCTCAAGGAATGGCACCAAATAAAATCAGAAAGACTTTTTAGCAATTTAAAGTCAGTCTCCAGAGGAAACAAGAGACTAATTTCTATTTGCAGGTGCTTCTGGCATGGGCCACAATTTAGCATCAGAGCTTTCCCAAATTATTTCCTATCTTTGATATTATCTTCCACAATAATTAAGTGCCACTGTCAACAGGTAGTTTGTATCATCACCATGGTCACTGTTCTCATTGCCATGGTGCCTCTGCAATATTGTTTGACAATTGGGTCCTCATTTGAGTGTTTCTGAAAAAAATAATAATAATGGAAGACTGACTGGCAGTTTTGGCACATGGTTGCAGGACACATCAGGCTTGATGGAGGAGGAGGTTGATCTGAAATTATTGGGAACTTAGGCTGATGTTTTCTTTGTCTTCACTTTCCCACAATGTTCTATCTAGGTGACACTAAAGTGACAATAATAGCTTGCCAATATCCAAATGGAGAACTATATATACAACCTATGGAACTTAAATCCTCCCTCTAAATAGAGTGGAATGTGAGTTCTCAGTATTCTTTTATGTTTGCTAAAATTGCTTCTATTATACTCTAGGAAGTTTCTAAAGGCTGCTGATTTCATTTCCTGTTGTTTACAGACATTGTAGCATCAACAATTTCTTCATCTGAAGAAAGAAGACATGAAGTAACTGTTTGCTGCCAGATTTAAAGAAATGGTCATGCAAGATTGCTCTGAAGGTTGACAGCTTGCAGGCTTAGAGTCCCAATTCTACCTGTGTATATTATTCAGAGTTCCATGAAATAAAATTCTGGCAGGTACAAGTTTTCCAATTTTCATATCATTGTGATGAAAGGAAAGTAGGTGATCACAGATAAAATGTACTGGAGTTTTACATTAAGCAGGCACTGATAATCCTAGCTTACCACTTTCATACGTTCACAGCTTTCTTCTTCTTCCTCCTCTTCCTCGCTTCTCCTCCTCCTCCTTCCTCCTCCTCCTCCTCCTCCGTTCCTTCCGTCCTCCTCCTCCTCCTCCTCTTCTTCTTCTTCTTCTTCTTCTTCTTCTTCTTCTTCTTCTTCTTCTTCTTCTTCTTCTTCTTCTCCTCTTCTTCCTCTTCTTCACTTCTTCTTTTCTTCTTCTCTTCACCTCCTCCTCCTCTTCTTCTCCCCTCCTCCTTCTCCTCCTCCTGCTTTGGATTCAGGAGAAAAAAGCACGCACACCATGTCTATAACTCCTTAAACCAAGTGTATTTTTAATATTTTTTTTAATTTTTTAGACAAACTCAAACAAAACATAAACAAAAAACATAAAACCATATTTCAATTACATACAGTGTGCCGGTTGGTACAAATCTCTTGTGCACAATCTCTGCAGTCCTTCCCTTCTAATTGGAATTAATCCTCATATTATAAATCAGCTAAATGTATTTATATTATTATCATTATTAATTGCTTATTAGACTGTTACTAACATTCCATCATTTTATGCAAGCAAATCCCCATTTTTACTTGGCCTACTTTATAACATTCATTTCATCATTGCCAATCTATTCAATAATAATCTATCCTTACATTATCTCTACAATTCTATTATACTTGTATTATAAAGTATTGTAAAATTTTTCATTTCCCTGTTTTTTATCTAACTATTGATCCCACATCTTATAAAATTGTTTATCTCCTTACTCTCTAATTTCAAATGTCAATTTACTCATTTCTGCACACTCCATTATTTTCTTAATAACTTCATCTTCAACTGGAATCTTCTCATTTTTCCAGTTTTTAACAAATACAATTCTAGCCGCTGTTAATACATTTACAATCAAATATATCAATTCTCTACTGTATATTTCAGGTATGATGCCCAATAAAAATATCTCTGGTTTCAAATCTATGTCCTTTTTTGTTATTTTTTCCAGCCATATGTGGATTTTAGTCCAATATCTTTTAGCCTCTGCACACGTCCACCACATATGATAGTATGATCCAGGTATCTTCAATATGTTCATAAATGATTTAGATGAAGGAATAGAATGGGAACTCATCAAATTTGTAAATGACACAAAGCTGGCAGGAATAGCCAACACTGCAGTTGATCGGCTCAATATCCAGACAGACCTTGACAGACTTGAACACTGGGCCCTATCTAACTAAATGAAATACAGTGTGAATAAATGTAAGTAGGCAAGGAAAACGATTTTTCCAGGTATAGACTGGGTGAAACCTGGCTCAATAAACGTAACGGTGAGAGTGATCTTTGAGTCCTACTGGACAATCACTTAAATATGAATAAGCAACGTGTGGTGGCAGCCAAAAATGCCAATGCAATCCTAGGCTGCATTAATAGAGGGACAGACCAAAAATCACATAAAGTATTCGTGCCACTTTACAAAGTAAGTAAAGACTACACTTGGGATATTGCATCCAATTTTGGTCACCGCAATATAAAAAAGGCATTAGAAATAGTACAGAGAAAACCAACAAGGATGATTAGGTGGCTGAAGGCTAAAACCTATGAAGAGTTGAAGTAATTGTGATATGTCTAATCTATTGGAAA
Source organism: Laticauda laticaudata (assembly GCA_004320025.1). Classification (NCBI taxonomy): domain Eukaryota; kingdom Metazoa; phylum Chordata; class Lepidosauria; order Squamata; family Elapidae; genus Laticauda; species Laticauda laticaudata. The sequence goes on along the minus strand of BHFT01000818.1, from coordinate 254 downwards.
GAAGGACTGGGGAGACATGATAGCAGTGTTCCAATATTTGAGGAGCCACAACAAAGATAAATGGGTCAACCCATTTTCCAAAGCACCAGAAGGCAAGACAGCAAAAAATGATGGAAATTAATCAAGGAGAGAAGCCACCTAGAATTCAGAAGAAATCAACCAGTGGAATGCCTTGCCTTAAAGGCCCTGTCAAACTGGCCGACGGATGCAAAACGTTTGTAAAAAGGACACAGCGGACGAGAAAAATGTTCCAT
>BHFT01000817.1:0-18777 GCA_004320025.1 Laticauda laticaudata | reverse complement strand
GTATGTTCCACTTCTGGATGCTCTGAACAGCTCATGGGAGAAAGGGCGTTGGTACTTACCTGATATGCCCGTTCTCTGTGATCTGTGAAGAGCATCCAGCCCCACCCATTTCTTTCTGTCTGGTGGGGTTCCATTCCGGTCAGGGATCTAGATTAGGTGATCAGTTCTGGACTTTGGCACTCAGTCTTTGCAAAACTGGGGGATGCTGTGGAGGAGGAGGAGCGTCCCAGAATTTTAAGCCCAGCCTTTCCAGAAGAGACTGAAGCACCTCCCACTTCTGGATGCTCTTCATAGCTCACAGAGAACGGGCGTATCAGATAAGTACCAATGCCCTTTCTATTCTTGATCTTTCTTTTGCATCTTAAATGTCTGCAATAAGAGATCCCATTCAGATTCTAGGACAGATGGTCATTTTTTTTCTATCAAAGGCTGCAATCTTGCATGAACTATCTATTATTAATGGTAGATACCTAAGTGTGTGCACGCTTCAAAAATTATATAGAAATAGTACTTCACCCCTTGCAGCAAGTGGCTGTGATGAAATTGCCAAAATTATCATTTTTCCCTTCGGCAGAGGCTGAATCAGAAACACTTCTGATTTTATTTATTTTTTAAAAAATGTACCCACACCTCTAACAGATCATCTGAAACACTCTGAGGTCAAAAAGTAAGTGAGGGCATTCGAGTTTTTTTCTAAGATCCTCTTTTCTGATATCTTTTTTTTTTTCATTCAAGGATGCAAGGAAGGGACAAATAACTGCCTGCACCTCAGGATTAATTGACTGCAAAGTGTTTTAAAATCAGGCTATCAACCTCCAGATGTTTCTTCCTGTTCTAGATGAATCTGTGTTCTTGAATTTCCACAACTGCTGGCACAACAAAACTCTGAATCAGTTTGAGGCGGGGAGCCTTCTTGATGGAATAGAACAGGGCTATCACATGCTGGCTGGATATGTCACATGCTGGCCACGCACATGCCCGGTTTAATGAAGGGGGGGAAATATTGATATGTCACATCATGCTGCCGTGATGATGTGAGTTTGACACCCCTGGGATAGAAGCATTTTAACCTTTTTAGTTGTCACACAGAACTGAAATGTTGATTAGCAACCCTAGCAGCAAAGTAGTCTTTTGAAAACGTGCAAGAGAACGTGTTAGCTGTGATAATTTGGTTTCCATTATGACCCAGAAGACTAAAGAAGGGATTTGCACAAAACAGCAATCTGTACTTTCAACATTGTGAACTACCTCATTAGCTACTACAGCATGACCGATACAAATTCAATTTAGAAAGCATCCATCTAAACTAGAGGTGAACTGAAACAAACCTCCCTTTGGGGGCAGTTAAATGGGAAGGGATATTTTGCTTGTTTTTCAGAAGCAGGAGTTGTGTCAGTGGTGTTACTTTTCTTTCCTTCTTCCTGCTGCCATTGATATTTGAAAACAAAAGTGCTGTATAGCCAACAGCTGACATCTTTCTGATTATAGAATGAAAGGTGAAAAAGAGGACGCTTGGAAGGGTTTGCTTCAAAGTAAAGTTTATGGCAGACACCTGAGATTTATCCAAAGGCTTAGGGCAATATGGAAATTAAATACATTCATTTATTGACGATGACTTCTCTCACATATTGAAGGAGAAAAATCACATCGCAACCAACAAGCGGATAAAATAAAATGGATATTTATTTATAATATTGCAGCTATTTTCTCCATTCGTTTATGAAAATCTGAAACAAAACTTTCCTTACCTACCCCACAATATGGCATGGCAACCAATAGGAGCTTGGTAGAGCAGGGCTGTCAAAAACTCAATTTCATTGAGGGCCACATCAGTGTTGTGTTTGACCTTGAGGTGGGTGGGAGCGTGGCCAGGTAGCCAGCTCAACAATACTTGCGTTGGGGGCGCCTGTGAGGCTCAGGTGCTCTGCCAGCGAAAAAGGGTTCCGGAGCTCCATTTTCGGCTGCAACCGCCTCCTGCAATGCGCTGACACCGAAAACAGAGCTTGACAGAGGCACCATGGGCCAGTCCTTTGCTATTTCCAGGGCAGCCCTGCAGGACAGATCTAAGTACCCCACAGGCCAGATCTGGTCCCCAGGCCTTGAGTATGACACCCCTGTAGAAGAGAAAGAAACCACAATGCAAACATGACTGATAAAGAACAGATTACCAAATCTTGGCTACAAAATATGGAAGTCCACTTAATATCCGGAAAGAGATGCAAACTCAGAGTTGGCAGCCAGTTTCTCGAAGGCCACTGATGTTGAACAACATATTTGGAGTACACCAGCTTTGTGGTTCTTTAAAACTTATTATGGTTAAAAATTTTCACATGTCACATGTAAAAGGGGGATGGGGCTTTGGTCACAAGGTTGTGGTTGCCACTTTAACTTTTTTACCTACTTCCAGATTCCAGTTGGATGGACAGGCATGTTTTCTGAACTGTTTGGTGTCCATATTAGGGACTGGCAACTTGGTTGTAAGCAAAGTGGTCATTAAGTGAAACCGTGACTGTCCTTATGAACTTATTTCAGTTTTCCTTGGCTTTACAAACTTGCAACAGTTGTAAATGTGAGGATTGATCAGAACATTACTTTTTCATCTGTACCTTTGTGTTTTATAATCAGCAAAATCTCCTAATTGCTTTGGAAAGCAACTCTCCTCCTATAACTATTTTCTATCTGGGGGATTTCTGAAAACTGTTGGGCCCCTTTACTAAGATCTGAAGTTTCGGCAGCATTTTTTTCATTTTGAATGAGAAAGCTTTTCAGCATTGTAATAAATATTTTACTTTATGGTAGATATTAACCTGAAACTTTGGGGATGATTCAATGACATAGCCTGATAAAGGGGTAGATTTAATTGCTCTTCGTGAAAGAAGGACATTTTTACAATGATTATTTGCTTGTAACTATTTTTTTATCTATGAATGTTCTGTTCACATACAAGGATTTGACAAAGCACTACAGTATAATCTTCTAATAATACTCATTTTGTACCATAAAATGATTACATGCAGCTTTAAAATGTTAAATATGTCACAATTAGGGTAGAGTAGTGCAGTATTCCATTTATAATATTAAATGTTCCCAAATGACACAATATTATCAGTCACACACACTGGCAATATTCAAAATTTCTCGTTTTTCTTTTAATTTTGCATTTTTAGTTGAACAAATTGAGATTAAAGTTGACACAGTTTTGTGCTCCAGCTCTCCTGGCAATGAGTGGCAGTAAAGGTCCAAGACATGCCTGTGCAAAGCAAATCCTGCTAAAATCTGATTTAATAACATTCTGGGCAGGGTACAAAGATTTAAAACTCCACACTGCAATCAGTACTGCATCAGCTGAGGGATACAAATGACTATACAAGAAAGTGGGGGAGAAAAAAAGATTGAACAAATCACAAAAAGGCTTGAAATAAAGTGGATCACCCCCAAAAAAGTTGCATGAGTTTGTTTCCAGAGGATTCTAATTCTTTTTTTTTTTTTTGCCTGTCTGCCTGCCCACCTCTCCCCTCTCTCTTTTGAGGCAAATATGTGATAACAATCAGATTTTACTTTTTTTCTGTTAAATGTTCCTTTTTAAAACAATTCTTTGAAAGGAAGAGAGGATGAACATGACTACCATATCTGATAACATCTGATGTGGCTAGTTCCATACAGATTGAATTTTGTTTCCTTCATGGAACTGCTTTTTCTTTAGGAAGAATGAAAAGAAAAGCATGGATTTGCAAGCTGCAGCCTTTTATAAAGTTGCCATCTTATCACAAGTGTACCCAGTTTTAGAGAAGCCAGAGAAACTTACTTCTGTATACAAGTAGTGCAAACTTATTTGGAGCTGGGCATTTGCCAAGACTACCATTCCTAAAACCAATAAGGGCCGAACTGCCTTCCATGAACAGGTTTTTTTAATGAGATAATGAATAGCACCCTTACTTAGGGATCATAAATCAGGGGGGTGCAGCCACTGGGTAATAGTTGAGAACTCAAGAGTTGTAGCCATAAATTCTGCAAAGGCAGGAAAAGGAACTGTAATGCAATACTTTGTTTTCCTGATGACATCTTTTTCCTGTGCTAATCTCAATCTTCTGATATTTGGCCTAGAATTTTACTCAGACAAGCATTCTTCTAAAATGTGCTCCTGGGAATGAGCTGAGGGTGAAGAGTGCCATTAATAGAAAAGAAAATACAACTCATTTAACTCGGCTCTCAATTTGCACATGATATATGTATCAATGGCCTAAAAATGTGTTATACAGCAAAACCTAATTCAGCATGTCAAACTTCTCAATCCAATGTATACATTTAGCTGCATGGATAAATTCATCATTTACACTGAGTAGATTTATGGCATGCGTTGTACTTCAGGTCTATCAGTGAATAAAATGTGAAGCCAACCTGTCAGAGAAATACTTAGATTGCTCTATTTTATTAAATCATTCCCCAACCTCTTTCTTTTCCCTTGTATACCATCCTCAAGAATTGATCTATCTCAGTGGTGGATGCATTGGAATTTGCCTTGCATTGATCAGTGTATCCTTGGTGTTTTGCATTTCTTTGAGAGCCTGAGTGAGAAAGAAATAAATTGTGGATTCAAATGCTATGAAGATGTTTTCTCCTCCTCCTCCTCCTGCTCCTCCTGCTCCTCCTCCTCCTCCCTTTTCAGAAGAAGTTCATTGTTTAATGTAAAGCATACAGTGAATAATTCTTTTCTTATATGCCAACTATGAGATTATGAGTTTAGTTGCCTTAAGATACCACTTTCCAATAACTCTGACACAAAATCTTAAAAGCACATTTTCATCTTTTTTGTAATGAAAACATAACAATAACAAATAGTTAGCAATTTGGCATTTCTTCATAAAATCGAAAATATTTTGCCTTGGACAGTTATCTCCCTCTGCCAAACAATGGTTTGTTGGAGAGTAGAGAGAATAATTTAACCAAAGAAACAAATTCTCCTGAATGCAACATGTAACGTTAAGGGTCACGTATGAAAACTGCTGCCTTCCCAACAAGGTTGCTTAGAACGTTCGTAATCTAGCTGCTTCTATCTAAATCACACTTTAGCTTTGTTTTATCTTTAAATATGCAGAGAACTGGCAAAAAAAACCCTTTATAGCCGCTGGTAAAATAATTTAATTTGGTTGCTTTCAAATTATTCCTGTTCTGCAATTTAGGAAAACTCCTTTTATACTGAGAACAATTCTGCACTGATAACATCAATTATAGGGCTATTCATGCATCAGAAATGAACCAGAGGAACTTCAGAACTTGGAGAACTATGAACACAGGACATCTTTATAACACATGCATCCTTTCTCAAGCCCTAATACAAGCCTGGAAAATGACCTTTACTTCCATGAGTTACATACATTAAATAAACTGATCACAATAGCTGTCGTTTTCCAGTGTTGGAAGAAATATCCACCTGGTTCAGTTCCAAGCTGGGAGAAAGACACTGGAAACATGGAGTCTGCTTGGAAAGAGGTTTAATGATGAAGCAGAACCTGTGATTCTGGATAGCTGACCACATGGAGTTAACAATGGGTGGCTTTTATACCTTCTTTTGGGCTTTGCACTTGAGCTTCCTGTTCCTGTGCAAAAACATGTATTCTATTGGCTGTTGTCACTCCCATGGAGCCATGTAGGGCAGAGGTGGTATTCAGCAGATTCTGACCAGTTCTGGAGAACTGGTAGTGGAAATTTTGAGTAGTTCGGAGAACTGGCAAATATCACCAGTGACTGGAGATTTTACAGTATCCTTTCCCTGCCACGCTTACAGAACTGGAAGTAAAAAGAAAACGTGAATCCCACCACTGATGTAGGGGTTATGTAGGGGTCATAGCTGACTCTATAGGCAAAGTATAAATCCTAGGTGTTTGTCTGAGCTAAGTTTGGTTGAAGCTTCTGAGGGTGTTGCAATAACTGAAAATACCCTTAGGAGATTCTGCCATGTAGTGAGTTCCGTGTCTTAATGATAGTGGGTTAATCCTATTCTGTTTTGAAGGATAATCCCATCACCTTGAAACTGAAATTTTTGTTTTGTAGATAGGCTGGCCCTGTCTGTCTTAATGGGCACAAAATATCTGCTGGTGATGGTGGTGAGGGCTATTAAGAGTGAGTCTTCTTCCTGCCTCTAAAAAATCCCATGTTTCTCCATTTCTCATTTAGGAAAATATAATATTCTGCCTTTTCTTAAATATTTCTCAAAATATTTCATTTTTCTAGGAGAGAGGTGGGTGCTAACTTTCTATACCAGGTTCCATGTAGAAAGGGTGGTTTACACAGCCCCTTTAATAAATTATGCGGATTGATTTATCAAAGCAAATTCATTTTTCAGGTTTGAGTAGAAATCCGGGGAAAAAAGGATGTTGCTGCTTTAAAAAAGTGGTGTGTTGGTGGTGTGCTTATGTACCTACATTATCCAACAGACCTGTTTCAAATAATTTTTAAGAATGAAGAGTTCTATTTTTCAATACTTGTCATTCACATTAATGGGGATCAAAACCAGTATGTTCAACCCATGTTTTCCACTTATAGGATTCTCTAAATAGATTGGGATTTTATAGCGAGACTGGAATATATGTTCTATTTGACAGCGTAAAATGATAATGATTAGTCGTGTACTGGGATTCCCTAGGAATACTTAGACAAAGGAAACAAGGGAATGTTTGCAGAATTATCCTGTCCCTTTTAATTGTGTATGTATAATATCATCCTTGATTTACAAACATTCATTTAGAGACTGTTCAAAATTACAATGGTTTGAAAAAAGTGACTTACAAGCAGGATTTAACTGGCATTACCACTGGTTTGGTGATTATGTTTTGCTGTGCGCATGTGTAAAATAACTTTAGGTTGTGCCGCCCAGACAGCTGAAAAGTGCTGTGCATAGGTGCGCATTTAAAAGCCTCTTTTTTCCTGCTTTTTCAACCTCAGTTGTGCTGCGCAAAGCAGCTGAGGTTGAAAACACATGAAATAAAGGACAAGTAAAAGCCCAGGCAGGTGGGTGGGCCAAACAGCAGCAAACACAGAACCGGTTCGGTGTCTGCTGCTCTTTAGAGCTACCGGCTCTATGAATCAGGCAGAACCGATAGCATCCCACCCCTGCTTACAAGTGGTCCTCGCACTTAACAACTGACACAGCATCCTCAGGATCATGTGGTCAATATTTATGTGTTTGGCAATTGGCATGCGTTTACAACAGTTGCAGTGTTCTGGGGTCACATGAACACCATTTGTGACCTTCCGAGCTGGCTTCTGGCAGATAGTCAATGGGGGAAGCCAGGTTTGCTTAATGACCATGTGATTTGGAGTGATTTGTTTACCGGCCATGGCCCAAAAGATCATAAAATTAGGTGTGACTCACTTCACAACTGTTTTTCTTAATACAAATTCTGGGATCAATTGAGGTCATACATTAAGAATTTTCTGTTTGTAAATTTGAATAATATAATAAAAGATATCATTAAAAGAAATGTGGGATTTTATAACCTTGACATAACTTACTTTGAGACAACTTCCTAAGAGAGCCCATGTGATTTCGTCCAAATGCAATGGAGTAAGGCTCTCATTTGCCCATTAGGTCAGACCACCCCTCAAAAAACAAAAATCCTGTAATAAGGAGTTACTAAGGAGCCATTTTGGTATAGTGCTTAATGCATTGAGCTAGAAACCAGCAAATTGGGAGTTCTAGTTCTGTTTTAGGCACAAAGACAGCTGGGTGACCTTAAGCCAGTCTCTCTCTCTCTCTTTCTGTCCTAGGAAGCTGCTAATGGCAAATCACTTCAAAAATATTGCCAAAATATTGCAATAATTAGTCCAGGCAGCCACCTGGAGTGAAGATTGATTTCAAGTCATCCTCTAAAAAAGATTACTTACCCTATTTCAGGGCTCACTCCAAGTTTGGAAAAGTGATATAAGGATTCTGATCATAAAGATAGGATCAGTGTAAGAATACTTTCTTCATTAACTCTCGATATGCTTCTTAAACATTAATTATGCAGGATTTTCTATGCACTATGTATTATCATATATATTATATTTTATCAACCAATGAACACTGCAACTTCCCCCCCCCCCCATCCTGTTTGCTTCTGCAAACGTGCAATGTCATTCTACTTTATCAAATCTGCATGGAATATTTAACCAGGCACATTTAAAAGTCAGGTCTATACAAGGAGACCATCTGAAGAGATTAAGAGAAATATTGCATTGCAGCTTATGTGGAAAAAAAGGGAAATGCTACTTGTCAACTTAGTTTCACTGTGCCAGAATAGAGGCTGTTTGTACAAGGGGAGGGGGAGGGAGAGAGGGAGGAAAGGAAAAAGAGAGAGAGCATATCTAATTTAAGTTTTTGCTAAGGCAAAGAATAAATAACTTTCACCCTATCCATAAAAGTGTTGCCTTCTCCCATATGTCAGACACCTTCCAAAGAGCTGAACTTGACGTTTCAAAAACATGTGTTGCTTCCTTTCTCTTTTCACAACATATTCCTGAAAATCTTTTCCCCCTATTAAATGTGACAGAAAGGAGAACTGGTTTTATAATAATTAAAAGTGGTGCTATGGTCTATATAATCTCTGCCCCATATAATGAACAACAATTGCAGATCAGTTATCTTTGACTTGATTTCCTTCCCAGCGCACACATTAAGTTTAGAACATTGAAATCATCCATAGCTTTGTTGATCCACGAGGAAGAAAAACAAAACCACAGCTCAGCGCTACTTTTATTAGGGATCTATCAATTAATAGAAAAGTGGATGGAAGAAATGGGTTAGAGAGGAAAGCAGACTCAATCTTGGTAGTTGACTATTTCTGTGCATTCAGGCACATTTTCCTGGTTATTGCCAAAAGCCTTCCTCAATGTAAGAAAACACATGTCCTTCGAGATGTTTCTGACTACCAAAATTTCCAATATTGTGAGTGAAGTTGCTGGGAGATGATAGTTTAACAACAGGTAGAGAGCTACATTCCTCAAATCTGGACCTGATTAAGAGACAAAGTAAGAGACATGTTTGAACTCATGAACCCAAGAGATGACTTATGGCAAGGTGCTATCTTGTTTTACTTCACTTTCCCCACTTCTACTCACTTGAATAGTTGTAAAGATTACATTTGGATATGTTTTCAAATCTTGCTGTAACTTAAGGCCAATTAAATGTCATCTTTGCTTGATTTTTTATTTTATTTTATTGGTGGACTCCCATCTAAACATGACTTGCGGTACTCAGTTTTTCAATACCAGCCAGTTTGGCTAGGTATCGCTATCTGCTGTAGATATCTGCTTGCTCCAAAAATTCTTCCCCAGACAGAGTGGATACTTAAAAAAAAAAAAAAGTATCTATGGAGATTCTCAGTCATCCAGGTCATGGTTGTCCCAAAAGTGCTTTTTCAAGAGGCAACTGAACTTTTTTCCCCCTTGAAGATGTTTTGCTTCTCATGCAAGAAGCTTCTTTGATGAGAAGCAAAACATCTTTAAGCAAACAACAACAGCAACAGTTGCCTTTTGAAAAAAACAACACTTCTGGTTCAGAAAAAAGTAGAGAACTAAATAATGGGTAATGCTTAAACCCTGCCTATATTTCAGTCTTATATTAAGTTTGCTGTATACAATAACTACTCATCCACAGAAATGGTGTTAGGTTTTGACGGTTTTGACTCAGCTTAATGGCTCTCTCAAAACTTGTGGAAGAAAAAAAAAACCACAAGAAAATAACCTTGGCTTTTGATTTTGGCAAACAGAACATTCAGCTGTTGAAAATGAAACTTTGATAGGTAGAAACATAGAAAGGAGATGAACCAGGCAATTTTATTATAGCAGATTGTTTTAATTTACTATGCAAATTAAATTAGGTTACTAGGTAAATTAAATTACATACTTAGATTAGATTAGATTAGCTTTTCAGTGTCTGGAAGTAGATAAGCATAATATTGAGTTGTAATGGGCTATTATTGCATGAAAGTATTCAAAGCTTGGGCCACATAGTGTGATCTTCTACATCAAGGATGTCAAATTTAGGTCATCACAGCAGTGTCACGGGATATTTGGTGACAACTTTCCCATTTGTGGAGCTGGGGTGGGCGTTGCCAGTGCTTGACGGATCTGGCCCATGGGTTGGGAGTTTGATAGCCCTGCTCTAAATGTTGCTGAAACTACATCCTCCAGCATGGTTCACTTCTTGGATTTCTGATTTTGTGACAGCTGAAAGGTTGCATGCGCTGTATTCTTGTTCTGGAGCAGGGCTCTCCAAACTTGGTAACTTTAAGACTTGTGGACTTCAATTCCCAGAATTCTCCAACCAGCTTTTGACTGCCCTCTTTTTATTCACGTAAGATTCATGGCTGGCTAGTTAATTTTGAGAGTTAAAGTCTACAAGACTTAAAGTTCCTAAGTCTGGACACTGTTCTAGAAGGCAAGTCGGCTTTTATTACAAAAATGTTCCTACATGAGTAAAAAGAGGGAAATCAACAACTCAGTATAAATTACCCCAAAATTGGATTTTGGAAGCTGTTTACGGGATGTTATTTAATGGTTTCAAAAGTCAAAAAAATTGGGCCAAGTAGATGCTTGTTCTTAGCTTTCCTGTCACAAAAGCAGCTGCCCAGGAGGTGGAGCTGCAAGCACACAGGGACCATTTTTGTGTAGCTATTGAGGTATTGCCAACAAAACAAACCTGCTTTTTGAGCTGTGATTAACTTTAATACAGCCAGCAAACAAACCAAGTGAACAAGAGAGAGCCGGTACTAGCCATTTCATTCTGGCCAAAGACCAGAGTTTGTGATTTCTTCTTCTGTCATCTCTCTCTGCTTCTGCCTCATCTACAGGTGAAACTCGAAAAATTAGAATATTGTGCAAAAGTTCATTTGTTTCAGTAATGCAACTTAAAAGGTGAACCTAATATATGAGATAGACTCATTACATGCAAAGATTCCATGCAAAGCAGATAGTTCAAGCTGTGATGTGTTCATAATTGTGATGATTATGGCTTACAGCTCAGGAAAACCCCACATCCACAATCTCAGAAAAATTAGATATTACAAGTAATCAATAAAACAAGGATTGTACATAGAACAATATCAGACCTCTGAAAAAGTATCAGCATGATATGTACTCAGTACTTGGTTTGGCCCTTTTGCAGCAATTACTACCTCAATGCGGCGTGGCATGGAAGCTATCAGCCTGTGGCACTGCTGAGGTGTTATGGAAGACCAGGATCTTCAATAGTGGCCTTCAGCTCTTCTGCATTGTTCCATCTCATGTCTCTCATCTTTCTCTTGGCAATGTCCCATAGATTCTCTTTGGGTTCAGGTCAGGCGAGTTTGCTGACAATCAAGGCACAGTAATCCCACGGTCATTGACCAGGTTTTGGTGCTTTTGGCAGTGTGGGCAAGTGCCAAGTCCTGCTGGAAAATGAAGTCAGCATCCCCATAAAGCTCCGTCTGCAGAAGGAAGCATGAAGTGCTCCAAAATCTCCTGGTAGATGGCTGCGTTGACCCTGGACTTAATGAAGCACAGTGACCAACATCAGCAGATGACATGGCTCCCCAAATCAACCCCACACTGTGGAAATGTCACACTGGACTTCAAGCATCTTGCAGTGTGTGCCTCTCCATTCTTCCTCCAGATTCTGGGTCCTTGTTTCCAAATGAGATGCAAAAGTTGCTTTCATCAGAAAAGAGGACTTTGGACCACTGAGCAACAGACCAGTTCTGTGTTTCTTCAGCCCAGGCAAGACGCTTCTGACATTGTTTGTTTGTTCAGGAGCCGCTTGACAAGAAGAATACGACATTTAAGCCCATGTCCAGGATCCATCTGTGTGTGGTGGCTCTTGATGCACTGACTCCAGCCTCATTCACTCCTTGGAAAGTCCCCAACACTTTTGAATGGCCTTTTCCTGGACAATCCTCTCAGGCTGCGGTCATCCCTGCTGCTTGTGCACTTTTTTCTTCACACCTTTTCCCTTCACAAAACTTTCTAATTAATGTGTTGATACAGCACTTTGGAACATCCACCTTCTTTTGCAGTTACCTTTGAGGCTTTCCCTCCTTATGGAGGGGTGTCAGTGATGGTTTTCTACACAACTGTCAGGTCAGCAGTCTTTCCCATGATTGTGCTTCTGACTGAACCAAACTGAGAGACCATTTAAAGACTCAGGAACCCTTTGTAGGTGTTATGGCTTAATTAGCTGATTAGAGTGGGACACTTTCAGCTAGAATATTGAACCTTTCAACATTATTCAATTTCCATGAGATTGTGGATTTGGGGTTTTCATGAGCTGTAAACCATAATCATCTCAATTATGACACATCACAGCTTGAACGATCTTGCTTTGTATGTAAGGAATCTATCTCATATATTAGGATCACCTTTTAAGTTGCATTACTGAAATAAATGAACTTTTGCACAATATGCTAATTTTTTGAGTTTCACCTGTATTTATTGTGTAATCTGATATATTGGTTTTCCTGTGTCACTTCTTCCACTCCACTTTGTTCTTCTGTTGACTTTCCAACTTCACTTTTGACTAAACTACCTTTTGGGTTCCTAATCTTCATTCTTGTAGTTTAGGATGGACCATCTGCTACCTCTGACAAAATGAATTTTTGGAAGGGGAGGGAGTTGTGTGTGAGAGAAAAACATGCTTTCAGAAGAGCAAAACAACTGTTAATGATAATTGCATCAAAATAAGGTTGGCTTATGGAGAAGCTGATATGCAGGACACAATGCGTTCCTTTGTTAAATTTCTCATAATGATCTCCCACTAAACGTAATCTTTGGAAAATATCATTTCAAGTGTAGTAATGCAACTGATAGAAGCCATTGTTGAGTGATGGGAATATTTTTAGTTCTCTTGCTTCCCCTCTTTAACAAAACTAAATGTCAGTTAAATGTAGTTGTTGAGGTAATTCCTCATGAGGAGAATGAGCGCATACAGGGAGATGTATTTGAGAGAAGTGTTGAATAATACACACACAGCATACAGATACACTGTACAGTAAATGTAGGTTTTTACTTTCAGAAAGGTTAAAGCAAAGTTCAAAACAAGCAGTCCAAAGTCATTCACAGATTAAATCAGTCAGTTTTCAGTCCAGGGATAATCCAATAACAAAATCCAGTGTCAAAAACCGTTCAGTATCAGACTTACATCAAATCCAGGAATAGCAGTCATTAAGGAAGAACAGCAAAACTCTCCAACAGAAGGAAACAGAGACTCACTGCGACACACTCTCTTCTGCGACTCTTTTGAGACTAAGACCACCCAGGTTTCTGGCTCCATCTTATGGCCGTTTGAGAAACTACACCCAATTACAGTTTTGCATTTTCTTAAAGATACAGTATTAAAATGTCTATCCTGGCTTATATATTTCCAACCCAAATAGCTGTTAGGTGACTTATATTCCTAACAGTAGCCATGGTATAATTTCCTAGCTGTAGGCACAGAAATATTTGTAGTATAAGTTTCTCAGAAAGAAAATAACTATAAACATAAAGGATGAAGACATCCCAATTTATAGTTAAAAGCAAAAGCATACCCCTTTCCCAAGAGTTGAAAATCAGACAAATTAATAGAAAACAATAACTCTGCATCTCTCGTGTAAAAGTCTCTGTATGCCAAACCAAGGAACATTATTAATAACAAAAATGTAATCAAGCCATAGTTTCCCTCCTCTGTTTCCAGTTGCATTCACAGTTTCAGAACGGGAGTAGAACATTTTAACTTTTTATTTATTTAACTTCTTATTTCTTTAGTTTATTTTAAAAGTCCTCATTCAGAAATGAAAATATGGCCAGGCATAAGTGATAGCCAGGAATTGTTAGGAAGGGATCTTATGTGGCTCAGTGTAAAAAGAGAAAGCACATGGCACCAGAGACAGAACTGGAACTTTTGCAGAGACTTTTGTAGTCCTTGACTTATGACCATAATTGAGCCCAAAATTTCGGTTGCTAAGCAAGGCAGCTGTTAAGGGAGTTTTGCGACCTTTCTTGCCACAAGGTGCTAAGTAAATTGCTGCAGTTGTTAAGTTAACCAGGCTTCCCTATTGATTTTGCTGGTTAGAAGGTCACAAAAGATGATCATGTGACCATGGAACATTGCAACTGTCATAAATATGCCCTGGCTGCCAAGCATCCAAATTTTGATCATGTGACCATGAGGATGCTGCAGCTGTCATAAGAATGAAAAACGGTCATAAGTCTCTGTTTTCAGTGCCATTGTAACTTCAACCAGTCACTAAACGAACAGTTGTAAGTTGAGAACTAAATGTAAGCCAGAAGGAGTCTCGGAAAGATGGGCAGGACAAGACTTCCAATATTCATGCAAGCTCAACTCATTTATTTCAAGGCAAATCCATCTCTAAAGTCAGACATGCGGGGGAAAGTCTGGCTTATTTAAGGGGAGAAGGAAGGAGGGAAAGAGAGAAAAAGAATTATGATGGGCTACAACAGGCACCCCCAAACTTGGCAACTTTAAAACTTGTAGACTGCAACTCCCAGAACTCTCCAGCCTGCTGGCTAGAGAATTCTGGGAGTTGAAGTCCACAAGTCTTAAAGTTGCCAAGTTTTGAGACTTCTGGGCTAGAGGGATCTTTTGTCTCAGTGATGAAAACATCAGGGAGATAAAAAAAATGAAAAGAAAACCTATTTCCTCTGTTCTTAATATAAAAAAACCCAAACTCTAAATTTCTTTAAAATACGATAGTTGGATCTTTCTTCAGTGTTTTCTTTCTGCTGTGTGTGATTTTTATGTCCAATTCAAGGATTTTATGGCATGAGGCAATGCACAGGGCAATGTTTCTTTTCATCTCATATATACAAAATCACTGAGCTGGCACTTAATACTTGGACAAAATGCTACCATCTCCCATTACACCTGAAGCAGCAAGTTAGTTTAGAGCAGTGTTTTTCAAACTTGGCAAGTTTCAGGTATGTGAATCCCAGGTTTTCCAGCCCGCATTGGCAATTGGGGAATTCATTCTACTTCATATAAACTGGATCCTTAATGAATGTACAACTGAACCTGCACATGCAAACTTCTACAATGCAGTAACAAATCTGGGACTAGAACAACTAGTAACCAACAACAACTAGATTACACTGCCTGTGATCTATTTTTCTGCAATAGTTGAATTCAATTTTGAAACAAATTAAAGAACCTTTGTCCAACGTGATCACAAACGATGATTGACTTTTAATCTCAACATACATCCACACAATAAATAATCACACCTGACGAGAATTCCCCATTACAATTCAAAAAAGGCAACTATATATTATAAACCAATGATCTCCTCATCCCTTGAATTGGCAATTTTCTATTCTCTGGATGCAATACTTGTCGAAGACCATTACAATATATTTTTACTTTGAATCAAAAGAGTCATCAAACTAATATGTTCCATTAAACAACTCCCAAAACAGAAAAAAAAATTATACCCAAACAATAAGGAAGCTTCAAATCCAAAAAGAAATCACTTTTGGCAGAAAAAAAAATCTGGTCAGTTGCCCAACTCAAAAGCCGATACAAAAATTTATGTCACACAGATAAAACTGAAATGCCACCAATTTATCACATTAACAAGAGAAAAATTTCTATTACCAATTCCACCTGCGCTTCTATCATTTTGTAAACAAAATAAAAGACTCAAGGCGTCCATCCCACCTGAAAGGTCCTAATGGTAAAAAAAAAAAAAAAAAAGACCTGCAGTGTGACACTATTAAAGTCAACCTCTTTTAACACTCTGTTGACTCAGTATTTGTAACAGCAATGGAATCATGCCCAGTATTTCTTCCTAGTCAAACCACTACAATGATCCTATATACATATCGATTGACAGAAGGACAAGTGTGTGAAAAAAGCACTAACCAATCTAAAACCATCTCTATCTAATTGCGAGCAGATGGAATATGATGCCTACTTCTTAAAAAAAGCTATTCACTGCCATAGCCAACCTCTCAGCATAATCTTTGAAAAATCTTTTCAGGCCAGGCCCTTGCCAAACCGTCTGGTCACAGCCATGGCCATCCCCATCTCTCAAAAAAGGAGACCCCAGGCTTGTTGAAAATTACAGAACCAATCTCTTTATCTGCATCACCTGTAAAAGTCATGGAATAAATTATTAACCAATCCATCATCCTCCATTTTAGAAAACAAATAACCTACTCTCAAATAAACAATTTGGTTTTAAGAAAAAAACTGTCATGTAATCTGCAACCTCTTACATTGCAAAAACATTGACCTAATATACAACTGATCAGGGCAAGGCAGAGATGCAATCGTATGTAGACTTCTGTAAAGCCTTTCGATTCAGTGGTGCACAACAAACTTACTCCAAAACTAAAAATCTATTGGTATCTCTGAAACACTGATACTGGATAGAACATTCCTGTTCAAACAGACAACAAAAGTTCAAATTGGGAGTGTCCTATCAGTTCTGTACCTGTCAACAGTCAGTTTTGTGTCCCCCCAGGCGTTTCTAGAACCAAATCTTTTTCATACTCTCATAAATGACCTCTATGATCATATTCAAAGAGCAACTGCGCTCTCTCGCTGATGATGTAAAAGCTATTCAACACCACCAGACAACACTGCTACCTCAAAAAGACCGTTGATATGTATCAGAATGGTTCAAAACAAATGGCAACTTCAAATTCTCAAACAAATAAAAGTGCTCTGTCTTACATTACTGTGCAAAAAAACCCAGAAAAAACATAAGCTAAATAGTCAAAACCTGTAGATGATCCAAACTTGTCAAAGGATCTTGGAGTACTCATCTCTTAATGGACTAAGTGCTAGAGCCCACATGTAACTACATAGCCTAAAAAGACAATTTAAAGTTGTTAGAGCCATTTGCAGACCAATACTCGAATACAGCTCATCAGTTCGGAACCACATATATGTTTTTTTATCTGAATAACAACACAGTTGAGAAAGTCCAGAAATTATTTCACCAGAAGAGTTTCTTGCTCCTCTACTCGTTGCAGAATACCCTTATGCACAGACTCAAAAATCTAGACGAGAAAACCCTAGAAACTACGCCGCCCTTCGTCTCAGTCGAAGTGAGTGTATAAAATCATACATTGCAATTGTCCTACGTCATGAATACTTCAAGCTTCACACCATAACAAGTACAAGAGAACCAATAGCATAATAAACTCAAGGTTAAATCGCAAACAAATTTCATTGCAGGAAATAACGACTTTCAGCAACAAGAGTGGTCAATGTCTGGAATACTCTACCTGACTCTGTGGTTCTTCTCCCAAAACCCCAAACTTTAACTTAGACCTGTCTTACATTTCTACTATTGACCTCACCCCTTTCCTAAGAGGTCTGTAGGGGGCGTGCATAAGTGCACCAACGTGCCTACCGTGCCTTCCTATTGTTTCTTTTATATTTTTTAAATTTTTCTTATATGTATCCATGTATTCATAACTATGTTTTTAATTATACCTATTATCTTATAAGCAATTGAGAAATAAAAAAATAAATAAATAAAATATATCTGAGATAGAAAAAAAAAAAGGATGAGTTGAGGGATTGCTAAATATGCACCCCAATATATTCTGTCTGAACTGCCTCATAGTAACTCTGACCCTGGCAATTTAGCAATATAATTTTGGTTTCTTGCAATTAGATAACCATAACCACCTGGGAAAGTGTATAATCTATATGAAATAATCCTATACAAAAATCTAAAGTGTACCAGTCAGTCAGTTTAATGTTCTGTATTTAGAATCACTCAATCAATATTGTATGGAAGGAAGGAAGGAAGAAAGGAAGGAAGGAAGGAAGGAAGGAAGGAAGGAAGGAAGGAAGGAAGGATGGAATAATTATCAGTTGCATTAAATCCTACATTCAAACAAAGAATACTGTATTGATTCAGCAATGCAACTGAGTTCATAGTTCTTTCAAGATGTTGTAGAAGCTAATGTATGAGTCCTGATCAGTGGTGGTATTCAATTTTTTTAAACTACCGGTTCTGTGGGAGTGGCTTGGTGGGAATGGCAGGGGAAGGATACTATAAAATCTCCAGTCAGAGGTGGTATTTGCTGGTTCTCCGAACTTCTCAAAATTTCTGCTACTGGCTCTCCAGAACTGGTCAGAACCTGCTGAATACCACTTCTAGTCCTGATACTTAAAAATATCTTTAAAAATTTAAACTATGTTCTAAAAATCTCTAATAAATTTTACACTGTGGAAGCCCTGCTGGCTCTTTAAATCAAAATTGGTGCAGGCCTGAATACTGCTCTGCAGTGGAAGAAAAGATAAAGAGACAGAAAGAGACGGAGGGAGAGGGAGAGGGAGAGGGAGAGGGAGAGGGAGAGGGAGAGGGAGNGAGAGAGAGAGAGAGAGAGAGAGAGAGAGAGAGAGAGAGAGATATTGATTCAAGTTCGCATAAACTGTTGCTTGCTTGTTTGGACTATTATTGCTCCAATTCCATTAAGAGTCAATTTTCAGAGGCTGCCTTTCTCCAATGGGTTAACCAGATGGCCCATTAAGCAAGTAAGTCTACCAGGAGAAACAAATATAGTTTATTGCACCCTGATTTTGAAGTCCAAGTCTCTATCAGACAAAAGGCCAAACAAAATTTTAAAAACCGTGCATTCCTACATTTCTTTTTGTCCTCAGGGATCTGTAAATACTGCTGTTCTGTATAAAATAGTTTATTCCAAATCCTTGATTGTGATTGGCTAGAAAAGCCGGCATAAGGATTG
Organism: Laticauda laticaudata; assembly: GCA_004320025.1. Classification (NCBI taxonomy): domain Eukaryota; kingdom Metazoa; phylum Chordata; class Lepidosauria; order Squamata; family Elapidae; genus Laticauda; species Laticauda laticaudata. Next base: position 57 of record BHFT01000817.1, on the reverse strand, counting down.
GTTCACTAGGACCCAATCCAAAAGAGCTGCCAAAAGGCGGCAAAACCAAGTAACCGT